>LPNX010843540.1:187674-229737 GCA_001517045.1 Pseudotsuga menziesii | reverse complement strand
CCGAATGTTAACTTGGAAAATTTGTGGGCCCTGGTAACTAAGACCATAGGTCACCCATTACATAAAGTAAAGTAAAGTAACTACTCAATACAAGGAGTTGGGGGAAAAACCACATGGGAAAAAATCCCCCCCTCTAACTAAGCATATAGAATTAGGATTCAAGTTTGAAAAACTTGAAAATGTGTTGCTGCAATCTCTGTGATGCAACAGATCAACATGCATGATGTTCTATGCACAGGTATCCTGGGGCCTGGCATGTACACTTCTCCTTATTTTCCCAAAATGATGATGGAAGGAAGGAGGAATGTAACCTATGTCTCTTGCTAGATGAAGAGGTGTATGATCAGCTCTATTATTCTGAATGTAGTGAGACTGAGCCCTTTCCATGTAGCATCTTACAGGGAGTCTATTGCATCTCTTTGAAGGAGATAATATTGCATGAAATAGAGCAAGGGTCTTTCCCTTCTGAGTGTCATATGGGTTTCCAATCATCTTCCTAGCTTCCAGTTTGGAAGTAGGGACTGGATCTGGATCTGAATCACCCTGAATCTCAATCTCATAAACTAATACAAATGGATATGCAATACTAGTGGAAGCCACAAAAGAAGTAGATGAAATTATTTTACCTTCCCTTGTAAGTGGCTACTGAGAGTGCACTAGTTCTAAAAATGGCATGAAGTGTGAGAACTCATATTCCTTGGAGGCATGATTTGCAACACCCTTCACTATGATTTTTCCAATAGAGATATCTGTGATCTCCACTGATTCAAGACCAAAGTTCACTAACTTTGGAGATCCAGTATGAGTCATATGGTATACAGATAACAGGTTTGAAGCTAGGGAGGGAACATAGAGCACATCTTTGAATCTTCCATGTTCAAGTTTGATAGAGCCCTTCCCTTTGGTTTGAACTTGACTGTTATTTCCCAGCTGAATATTAGGACCATCAAAAGACTGTAAGGAAGAGAATGATTCTCTGGATGCAACCATATGATTGGAAGCTCCAGAACATGTGTTGTTGAACAACTAGCCTTTGATGCATTACCTCTTTCGAAGCAATATTCTACATCTTTTGTTTCTTCTCTCTGGTCAGCCTTCCTTGCGCTAGCAGGTGCAGTAATGTTATGTTTCTTCAGAATAAGATTCATTTCATCAATTTGTCTTCTCATGCAGGAGCTATCTGGATGAAAGCCCCTTCCATAGTAGGAACAAAGGGTCTTCCCTTTTCCATTCTTCTTGCTTCTCTTCGAACTTGAAGGCTCATTTGACTACTCTTTCTTCACAGGAGACTCATCTTTTTTATTTCCTTTATCATTCGCTCCCTTACCTCCTCTTGCAACCAGTGCTTGATCTTTGGAAGATCAAATGATCCCCATTTGGATCAACCTATCATGCTCATGAGTGAGAGAATCAATGAAGTTGTTAAGAGTGGGAATATTCCATTTTGGAGTAGTGAGATTCATTGATTGAAAGGTTGACACAAAGACTGAATAGTCTACACCAAGTTTTGAGAGGATGGCAAGAATAAGTTGATCGTCCTGCTTTTCAACCTTACACAGCTTCAATTCAAACACCAAGCTCTTGAATTTTTTAAAGAAGTCATTTAGTGTTTCGAAATTGGATGGATGAAGGGAGATTAACTCATTGTCAAGCTGATATGCCCTCAAATCATCCTACTTATCAAATAAGGAAGCAATCTTATCCCATACTTCCTTGGAAGTCTTCAATCCTTTGATGTTGAAAAGAAGATCTTAACAGATTGAGAGGCACAAGCATCCATATGTTGCATCAAGCCTATTGAAATATTTTTCTTTGTCATGATTAAGAACCGACTCTGCCTATGTATCCATTGTGAGCCTGAAAATCTATTTGGAGTGAAGTTGCATCTCCATGTCCTCCTTCCACTGATGGTAATTTAAAGGAGTGAGAGGCTCTATTGGAGAGGCTATTTTTAATGCAGTGAAGAAGATTTAGTTGATGTAATGAATGCAGTGAGGAGAATGAGCTACTTGTAGCGAATGCAGTGAGAAGAACTGATAACCTATATAATCACACAATCAAATAGATAAAATAAGGTCAATAGTCTGCACTTTTGGAATTTTCATCACACCCAGCATATTTGATCAAGCAAGCTTGATCAACAATTCCCTTACTTGGGATATTAAGTGGTAAATTCTCCGCTTTTGGTGCAGTACTAAAAGGAGCAAATTTGCTCAAAAAAAATGATCCAACTGGAGATCTGAGGAGGAGAAGTGTCTTGTCTGCTGAGGCTCTGATACCATATTAAATTGAGCACATAGATCTGTGGACAAACACACAACTCACAAGATAGATCACACAATTTACTTAGTTATTGAAGAATGAAACAGTGCAAAAATGGCTTGCAATTGTGAATGTTTTCATTAATCAAAAAGTAATTAGATAATAATTACAATGAAGTACAATGTCTAAATAGCCACAAGCAATTCGAATCCACATGAGGAAATTCGAATTTATTACACTTTACTTGAATGTAGGTAACTAAGACCTTGTCTAAATCATTATCGGAGGACTCAATAGTTATCTGACCTCGTCTAAATCAGTATCGGAGTTCTAAAACACAACTCAAATGTATAATTCAGTGTTAACTAAGGCTAAGTGACTATGGTAGGTGAGGAATGCACCTCTCCTACATGCAGCCATGAAAACCTAGCACTAACTAAATGTAGAGGACTAGAACTGAATGTAACTGACTCCTAACTGAGCTTGACTAGTCACCAACTCAACTCAACTGACCTTGGTTGGTATCGGCACTCCCAGTGGCTCCTAAATTGTATGGATTGATCTAGGAGGCTCCTGAACTGATGCATGCAAGTGCAATCAGTGGCAGTAGGCCTCAGTTAGTGTTCCCCATACTTTAGTAATTGAACATGTGCCCCAATCAGGCCAAGTGGACCCAATGGTGCTAGTGACTAAAAATAGACTGGATGGACTCCCTATTTATACATGACTCATGATTTAGACATATTACCAAATTGGACAAGGGAGGATTAATAATCCTAATAGCAATGTTTCACACCTGGGGATTTTATTGTATCTAAGGATGTTGTTGGTACATATCATGTTGTTGCAGTCTCTTTTTAGTCCTATTGTTTCAAAAATCTGTTGATCTATGATGAATGATTGTCTTATGTGTGGGTTTTTATCTGTTAATGGGATGTGAATGATGTGAATTACCGAAGTATTTACTTTTTTAAGCTATGTTGATGCTATGTCTAGTTGAATATGTGGTAATGTGAATAAGGGTTATAATGATAAGTGGAACTAGTTAATGATGTGGTTGCATTGTTTCTTGTTATGATCCTGGATCTCTGGGTGATGTTTCGATTGAATATGAGGTAATGTACATCCTCTTCCTACTACGGAAACGTGGTTCCTGCAGGCCTCCCTCAAACATATCGGGTGAGACTGAACCCGCTCTACGGGTGTTGCTGGAAAGAGTAAAACCTTTCTGGGGCGATGTTTAGGGAGTATGTGTCAATGGTTGTTGACAAGAGTGTGAAGTGAACCCCTGTTGACAGACTAGTGCATCAAGAAGAAATAACACCCTTCTCTCCAACCTTCATGTGATCCAATCTCAAGAATAAAATATGATTAATGATACATATATTCCCACGATCTCTAAAAAAAAGTCATTTTTTCAAAGGTACCTTATTTGAAGCCAGGACCATATATAATAAATATTGTGAATGGAAATATGAAGGCTTGCATGGGTGATGAAAACAAATCATGCTCCTCTTTATGGGAAGGATTTAAATTAGGGTATGTGAAGCTCATTTGAATGGATTGATAAGTGACCTCATTCATAGGCAAAGGAATTATCAAACCTACATATCAATTCCTTGACACAAACTCATATGGGATTGGCATGATTGGTTGTTCTTTTACAAAGTATGGAAGTTTTAAACAAACTAAGTGTGATGGATAAATATTATCCTAAAAATAATATGTTTGGAAATTATTAGAAAATTTGGTGGAAATCTAAGATGTTGCATATATAGGTGAAGAGTCAATGCAAGGAACCAGAGGAGGGGAAAGAAAGTACCTATAAAGGATGAGTCCTTAATAATCCCAACACTAACAATTTTATATGCGCCCGTGGAACTATCCACTAATGGTTTATTTTACCCAACAACAAAATTTTATTTAGCATATAATAAGATTACTGGTCAATACTGTTTATGTGTCCCTAATGAGGGATTCAAATTACTCAAAATATTGAAGACATAACACCTAGCATTAGATGCATCCAACTACATCCAATAAAATATTGTTGGATAAATGATCTTCAATGACCTCAACTTCTATCAAGATAGTTTCCCACTAATTCAATAGGGAGGGTGATATGTTAACTATCATGGATATTCCACTAGATCAGTTCATCACTACAGATCTTACAACTTAGTTCATTGTGTTAATTTGATTTCATATAATACTTAATACAATGGAACCAAAAGAGAAACTAGAGCAATTAAGTACACAATCCATAAAATAACACAAGATTTTCCCTAGGAAAACCCACTATGGGGAAAATATCAGCCACAAATGAGGACTATGCCTTGCTCTTCATATCAAAATGCAAATACAAAAAAAATGGTACTCTCTATATAGTTACCTATGACTCTATGGAAATAATGGCTACTACAGGATCTCCTATCTCTTATTTTATGCTCTAACATCCACTCTCATTTTGTTTCTCAACTATAGAACAATACAATACATCAAAAGAGTGCCCCCTTCTTCTTCTAGCAGCCCAACATTTAACATGGTTAATTTTAGGGTTTTTGCATGCCTTAAGTCCCAATTATGGTTAATTTTTTGGTCCTTCTAGAATTTTCTTGAAGTTACACACATGAACATATCCACATGTGTGAAAAATTAGAGTTGATGCGGAATCCACTTGGTACCATGGTGGTCAACTAGATAGGTAATCTTGTAGGAGGCATACCTTTTGCATACGGACTCCAATTAAGGAAAACTTTGGACCATTGGAAAGGTATCGAAGTGTAGAATTACCTGGACCATGTAAATATTGATGGTTTTTTTACCCCAAAAATATTCTATTTATACCCTCAAACATTCCTTGGAAGGTTCCAAACCCCAAATCTGTAAAATGAGTCATTCCCATAAAAGGGAAGTTACAAGCCAATTCATCCAATATTTTCACCTCAAAATCTCTAGGTAAGTGACAAAATATATATTGATCCATTTCATATCATAATTATGGAATAATTCCATGGGTCTTGAATGAATGACCATTGAATGCTTTCAACATTGTGACTAAAGGAACCATTAGTCGAAAGAACCTAATGCTCTCCAACACAATACGGACATAATGTTATCATACTCTTTTTTTATCACATGTACCATTAGATATCTTTAACATGATAATACACCATAACCACATGCATAACCCATCATCATTAGTATGACCATATCCTTATGTGACCTCTCTCAGCAAAATTGGAAATCCTCTCAACAGATAGACCATAAGGAGAACTCCTCTTAGCAAAATTGGACCTCCTAGTGCCAACAGAGTTTCTTGGTACAAATGAGGAGTTGATCCAATGCATATGTTTAGTGCATTAAGTGCATAAAAAGGCCTAAAATTTGTCCTACCCATCTTTGCACTGGGTTTGGAAAGATCGATATTTTCCTCCAAAAATATTGACATTTGACAACTGACACAATGTACTGAAAATCAAAAAATCATTAATCTCGAGGTGAAAATATGAAGATTACCAAAAGTCCACAAAAATACAAGATTTTCACCCAAATTGAACACAAAGAAGGAGAGTATTTTTCTAGGTATCTCATCCCAATTCCATAAGAAAGCACAAGAAGTCACATTATTCATTCCATATTCATTATATTCCTTCCATTAGAGTAGCTTCGAGACCACCTTCATGACATCAAGTTACTTTGAAGCTGTGTGCACAATAATTGCCACATACATTGGTATATATTAATTTAAATCCATTCTTACATAAAATCTATTCTTTCTAGCAAGATTTAAGAGTATATTAATGCTTGTTTGACTTCTTTGCATTTATCAATAGCTATTTTCTTGGATTATTCTTGTATTATCTATTGTCTAAGTTGTGGCCCTTAGATTAGTATTTTACTGACCCTTGTTTCATAAATCCACCAACATATTGGTGACTCCACTAGATAGATCGATTCATATAAACTTCTCAGTTACATTTATGCTCATCTTCTTCTCCTTTCTACCTATGTGTTCTCTATTCTTCTCTTGTAGGTCCTTCTTGAGACTATTGCTCATGTTTTGGACCATTTTAGTCTTATCAAACCTTGAAAATCTCCCTAAAGACCTATCGTTTCTCTGGTTTTTCAAGTAGAACAATTGTTGGGCCCTTATTTTGCATTTCCCTAGAGTAGATATCCTTCATAACAAGTGTGTTTACCCCCTTCAATGTTTTTTTCTTATTTTCTTAGTGAAATGTTTCTATGATTTTGTTGTATTTTCAGTCCCTAGAGACCTTGATAAGGATCTATGTTCATCCTATTATTTATTACACTATTTAAATTTGAAAAGGAATCCTCCTAGGATCTTCCTTCATTATTGATTTTGATTTAATTGCAGATTAAGTGGAACTTTTAGCTTCATTGGAGTAGGTAAATGGAATCTTTGGATTTAAAACTTTGATTTACTAGGTAACACAAAGAACTACCTCCTTGTTTTTAATTTGTTTCTCTCATCTTGAAATTGTCCATACTGAATTATTTTCTCTAACCCCTGGAATTTGAGTGAATATGCATTAGTATATTGTTGAATTAAGTTCTGAAAATGACATTTAATTTTCATTTACTTTCACTTATCGATTTTTAAGTTGATTATTGTCACTTGCACATATATCACACCTAAAATCTATGCTTGGTTCATGCTATTAAAGCTCAGATTTAAAATTTTTCTTAACTTAAACTAATATAACCGTATTTCAGGACCAAAAATAATTGATAGTTAAGTTAAAACTATCAAAATAGGAATCAAAAAAAATTTCCACATCTACTTTACATCTAAAACATAGTTGTTGTCCATCTAGGGGGATAAAGTCCTTTTGTATTGGACATGGTTGCGACCAATTTAATGACAGTCCCATTCTTTCAATTTGGTACATGCCAAGAGTAAGAGTGAAGGTTTATTTGGGTCACTTTAACCTCTAACTACTGAAGATCCCTTGTATCATGGATTTCAGATGATGGTGCGAGAAACTTGTTGTATGTGTCTAATAAATTAAGGTAACCTAGTAACCATTCTCTTAAGTCTCTTACCCTAGTTGGCACTCACAAGTGAGGGGGAACCCAAGACATACTTTTGTAGGTTGTTGTATATTTCATCATTCAATGCCTTGTAATTATAATTGTTTCTCAAAACTTCACTCACTCCCTGAAGTGGGCTTCATCTCCCACTTTCAACGAGTGTTTAGAAGTACCTTTTGCAACTTTTCTTATTGTTTTTCATGGTGGATATCAGGACCATTTATCTAAGAAACACTTGTAAGAGTTGTTTTTTTTGTGTGTGAGAAATAATAGCTTTCGTGGGATATTAATTCATTTCCTTTTCTAAGGAAGGCTTTAGTTTTTGGTTTGTTTGATTTATTCGCATACATTGGACTCATTTATGTTGTTTTATTTTTTACTAAAGGTATCCCCTCAAACAATATACATATAATTCGCATGTTTCCTCGTCTTGAGGGATTATTAGGCCAATCAAAATTTCACCCCCAATTTCTTTAAGACACACTCTACATATTCAAGGATTACATCCCATTTTTCCTTGATCACACTCTTTCTCCTGGTAGTTGGGTAAGGGTTTATTGAGGATCTCATCCTCCTCCCCTAAATATCCTCCTTTCCAACTCACCTTTTAGTTAACCATCAAACTCATCATCTAGTTATCGACAATATCCTCCACTGAGTATTCCTCCACATCCAATGCATAACAATACCCATAATGTTTTGAACCTAACACTCCAGCTACCCTACATGGATGGTTTGAAACTCCCTTATTTTTACAAGTTGATCAATAATCCTATTCAACATTACCCCACTTAACTTATAATCCCAATTAAACTACCTTCTGATCTTCCCAAAATTGAAGAATGAGCAGGAGAAGATCCATCCAAACATATTACATTTTTTCACTTTTGGTTATATTCCAATAGTATCATGATTGATTTTATCTGAATTAGGTTTATTTTACAAACCCTCACCAATTTAGTGTCCAAATGGTATATAGATCAAATTATTAATCTGCATGGAACTTTTGAATCCATAGAAATTGCTTTTTTAACATTTTTTCAATTACCCATCCACGATGATGTAGGCATTAGAACCCTTACCAACTTTCACAAAACCACTACTACCCACATCATATATCATATACATGAGTGGCACAGAAGACGTACCATCTGCAAAGTAGAAATTAAGGATCGCCTCTTATTGGATTGGTTCTTGGAATCTATACTTACTACTATCGCCAACAATATTTCCATGACATTTCCCACAACCAAGGAGGTGGCCATTTTGAAATCCCAACAAGATGATTTGATCTATGCATAGTATGGGTACCTTTATACTATCCTACCTAATTCTCTGCACTCTCACTCTATATATTTATCTATGCTAGGGGCATCCCATAATGTTGATGGTATCATTGTATATGTTAACCACTTGAACACCTAATTAGGACCGGATCAATACCATTATGGGAAAAACACCTCCTATGCTCCACCTCTAGGGTATCCACTAATGACTTATCATTATCCAAACTCCCCCAAAAATTATTCAATCCATTCAACCCAATATGGAACCACCCTTCCTTATCTAAACCCTAGTATACAACACCATGGGAATTCTAATACAACCCATAGTAATATGGGTCTCTGCCTCAGTATAACTCCTATTATCCACCTAATAATATTCCACTAGGCCCCCAAACCCACAAATTGAAATTTTGCAACACGGAGCTAATATGGTCCAAACTTATCAACCCCAACATGGTCAAGTCTATGCCCAATAGAACATGCCTAATCCCCCAAATACAAACAATGATAAAAAAAAGGGAATAATAAGGCACCGGACCAAAACCCAAAATGGAAATGTAATATTTCAAACCAACCTAATAATGTGAAAGGTAAAAAATATAATGCCATCCAAAACCCAAATCCTAATGCACAACCTAAACGAAACCTCAACTTTGAACTAATTATCCTTGTACTCTTTTTTCATGAATATGAGCAATATACTCACAATTTTCCACTGAACCTAGAGATTCTTTAATTAAAATAAGTGGTCAATCAAGCTTAGTCACAACAAGGGAAAAATAGCACCAACCCAACTCCCCCACTTGTGAGTCTCCCTATTGTGTTAATGAATTTCTTTCCATCTCAAGGTCTAGTAACCACCATGGAAAACCAATCTACGGGGTATTCCATTATTGTTCATACCCACAATTATTATAGCCAAATTATTTTCATGAATCCATAGATATTTCTCCCATCTGTACTTTGGAATGTTGTGTTGTTGCAACAACCCTGTTGGATGATTGTGATCTACCTTAACTGGTTGGAATTCCAAGAACTTTGCAACAAAAATAGTTATTCCCTTCCTCAATCCATTCCAAAAGAAAATTTGATTTCGATATGCATGCATCTTTTGAACACCATGGTGATCCATATACAAATAGAAATGCACTTATCCAAAATGAGCTCAGGTATTCCATCTCTATTTGGAACTACAATTTTCTTCATGAATCTCGCCATCCATCATCATCACAAGAATACCCATCCTTCTTGTTTTTACAAAGTATTTTTCTCACACAAAATAACCCTAATTTCCTTACACCAATCATATTCATCTTGAACCTTCAAGATGTGATCTCGTAAATCCAACTTTAATAGAACTATTAAGAAGATGGGTGGTCCTCAATTGAGTACATCAGCCACTCTAATCAAAGTACCCTTAATTTAAGTTATGCCAAAATCATAGTCACTTAAGAACTCTGACCACCATATTTGTCTAGCATTAATATCACTTTGAGAAAATTTATGTTGTAATCCTCTGTGATCTGTCTTTAACTCAAATTTTCTAACCACCAAATAATGTCACCAAAAGTACAGAGCATGAACTATGGATGCTAATTACAAATCATGAGTTGCATATTTTTCTTTATGTGATCTTAATTTCCAAGAGGCATAAGCAATTACCCTACCATATTGTGATATTATTTTACCCAATCCATCCTTTGATGCATCGGTACATACTACAAATGATCACTCCATATCTAGTACCTTTAATATCGGAGTTGAAGTCAAACATTGCTTAAGATTGGAAAAATCCTTATCACACTCATTTGTCCATTTAAACCTTGCTCCCTTCCTATTAAATAAAGTGATTAGGTTATCTATTTTAGCAAATGCTTCCAAATTTTTTTTATAACATCCTACCATACCCATGAAACTACACACTTCATATGCATTAGAGGGCATTGTCCATTATAAAATTGCATCTATCTTGGGTGGGTCAACAATAATGCCTTCACTAGAAATAATGTCTCCATGATAATGGATTTCAAATTCGAAGAAGGAACATTTGGGAATTTTAGCATAATTCTTGTTTTCCCTTAAGCATTTCAAAACCAAACTTAAGTGCTCCTCATTCTCTTCTAGAGCCTTGGAATAAATTAATATATCATCCAGGAACACTTTAACAAACTTTTCCAAGTACTTATGGAATACATCATTCATCAAGCTCATAAATACTCTCGGAGCATTAGATAGCCCAAAAGGAACCACCACATACTTGTAATAACCAAAAAAAGTTCAACAATTAGTTTTTGGTATATCCTCTTCCTTAACTCTAAGCAGGTGATATCTCGATCAGAGATCAATCTTGGAAAACACTGAGGCTCCCTTCACTTAATAAAAAATAGTTCACCAATGTGAGGTAAAGGATATTGATTTCTAAAATTTACTTGTTTCAATTGCTTATAATCAATATAAATCCAAATATATCCATCCTTGTTCTTTATAAATATCACTGGAGTTCCCCAAGGTAATACATTTGGTCTAATCATACCCCAATCCAATAATTATTGAGTTTGCACCTATAATGCTCAAATTTCATGCACAAACATTCAAATTTCATGCACATACATTCGGTAAGGATCTTTGGACATTGGTTCTATACTAGGATTTAGTTCAATAGAAAATTCAATCTTATGCTTGCAAGGTAGACCAAGTGACTCGTCATGAAAAACATCAACAAATTATGAAAGAACGGGATATTTTTCTAAGGATGAAAGGTATTCCTCATTTAAGTTCATAATCAATATGTGCTTGTTGGTACAAGTTAGTAATAGAATTCAAACACCAATATAATCTAAAGTACCCTCCATTTAGTGATCCTTCCATGGTTCAAGAGACAATATAGTCTCTCATTTTTGCCTCTCAAGTTCTCCACCTTGCCTCACATCTAGGAGTGTGATTAGTTGTTCATATCCTAGTATGGAACTACCCAAATATTGCTATATGTTTTATGGGAGTCATCATAATGGTCCTTGCAATTAATAATTCACATATCATGGCTCTTTATAATGTTTTTATTACTACTAGAATAATCTCTAACCCAAGTTCATATTCACAAGTTTTTTCTTCTCTTCGACTTGGAGTTGAAATATGTAAAGTTGTTTGGTATTGGATTTCCTCTTCTATAGCACCATTACATCATAAACTTGTTCAAATGATATTGATGATTTCTATAATGGCATATTTTTTTCCTTGAGGAGAAGATTCAATGTGAGAATTCATAATGCATCCTTTTCCTATAGTTTTAGTGGTGGTTGACACTGAAGATATTTGATGCTCACAACTACTTGCACCTCTTGTTTTGTACAACATGCTCTTTATATGGAAAATCAATTGCTATATTGTGAACATTTATCTCATAGTGGATCAACCTGGCTTCTCCTATATTTCCCTAACATCTCCTCATCCTGAAATTACTTCAATATTCTAAATAATCACACTACATAACATAACTTTCCATTGAAGGTGTTTCCATAGAATGGATTGGAGGAATTGAAATTATTCTTTCCTCCTTGAATTCAAATGAGGATAATATAAATCATCATGATTTTCAACATTTTTTCTTATTCAATATGGTTTTTCGATTTTTTAGAAATGATTTAGCATAGCCTTTGCTTCCACTTTGGTCATGGAAAGTAATTTAAGTTGATTTTTCTAAAGAAAAAATTGTTGTAACAACTAATATACTTAATGATATAGTTCCCTTTATTTTTTAGGATTTGTAACATCCCCATACCCCATAATACATATAACTTTAAAATTTTACTCCAAGAACCCCTGTTCTCCATCGAAACATAGGGCATGGACATTATCACACACTTCAACCTTCATTCTCAGGATTAGAAACCACTGTAGCAGTCGTTCTGCCCTTGACAGATCCCTTCTGTGACTGAAATGATCATTTCTGCACTTGACCTGTCCCTTCCACACTTCTCCTTCTGCCTTTCGCAGTTCCACTCTCTGCCTTTTCGACCTCGAAACTCGGGAGCTAGAAACTCAAAGTTTCAACGAAGTGAATTGCCAGCCTTTCACCTTCCAGCTTCTGCCCTTCCAACCTTGGGAATCAAAAATTGGAAACCTAATGTGTGACAGAAACATTTAAATACTCTTCCGCCTTCCTCATTCCACACTTCCTCTTTCCACCTTCTGCATCTTGGAACTCAAAGATCAGAAACTCATTGTGCGAAGGAACATTTAACGACTCTTCCTCCTTCCACTTTCCGCACTTCTGCTTTCCGCCTTCCGCACCTTGGAACTCAGAAAATGGAAACTCAAAGTGTGATGGATCATTTAACGACTCTTCTGGCTTCCGCCTTCCACACTTTCTATTTTCTCCTTTCGCACTTTGGGACTTGGAAATCAGAAACTCAAAGTGTGACGGAACATTTAACGGCTCTTCGACCTTTCACCTTCTGCACTTCCTCTTTTCTCACTTCTGCCTTTCCAACCTCAGAACTTCAAAATCAGAAAGTTATCTTTTTTCCTTAGAATTATTCTACACTTTCGACTTCCATTTTTGGACCTTGGACTTCGGAAATCAGAAAACACACTTTATGCCTTGTTTTCAACTGCCTTTTCTGCCTCCCACCTTCTGCCTTACACAGGCAGATTTTGGGGTGAAGAAACACAACAATTCTTCCATGTTCAAATTTTCCTCTTTCGAGTTCCACCTTCTTCCTTCCATAGGCAGATTCCAAGGGGCAGAAACTCAACGATTCTTGCCTTAGCTGCATTTTTGGCCCTGTAACAGGATTCTAGCCTCCATTGAACTTAGGCAAATACATTGCAAAAATACAAGGCATGTACAGAAGTAAAATGCATAAAACATATAAGGCATAAACAAGCAATTACAGGGACATTCATACACAAGTAAACCTCTACTTGATCATCAACAAGCATTCAACATGAATACAACAATTCATAGACAAATACATGGCATAAACAAGCATTCATCCTAATCATTTTTTCATATTCAGCAAGTCCATTCATAAGCAAATACCTTTCATAACCAGGAAGGACAAAGAATACTTATATTCATGATTAAGTTGTCCCGCAACTAGCTATGTCGCTACAACGTTCCACCCAACCATAAGACAGTATCTTCATTAATCTCTCAACACGCTGTCACCCCCGAGCTGCACATGATTTCCACAAGGAACTAGGGAAGTAGCATGCTTACACACATCCAGACCAAAGCACACACACACATTCAAGCCAACCTCCAGTTGGGTTTATCAGACTGTCCATCCAAGAAAATATACAATTGGATTTCACAGGATGCTAAGACAAGAAGCCAATAACATAAGGGTTCCTTGGACTTACTCATCCAAGACAACATTCACATCAAAACTCAGTCAAACCAACCTAAACTTGGGTTTCTCATACTCTCAAAGGAAACAAGCCACATACACTTGGGTTTCTCAGACTATTCAAGGAAACAAGCGACATACAGTTGGGATTATCAGGACTTACTTAGCCTATCCAACCTTCACATTCAGAACCAGCCAAACCAATATACAATTGGGTTTCATAGGATACTACTAAGAAAACAAGCCAAATACCACTGGGTTTATCAGGTCTTACTCAGCCACACAAACACTCACAAAATCAAGTCATATCATACATAGTCAATCCAACACACAATTGGGTTTCACAGACTATCCAGCCAAGCCAATAAATAATTGGGTTTCAAAGGATACTAATGCAGTGGAAAGGTAGAATTGTTAAGCTAGTGAGATCAACCATAGAGCTATGGATACCTACACTAGATATGGCTTGGACTCCTCAATACATGCACCACCCAACACAAGGAAGTATTCACTTCACTGCTACATCATCCTTCAGGCCATACCTTCCCTTCTATTGCTATTTTGGGTGTGCAGAAAGCATTTACCAACCCCCTCTTTATATGGTTGTTAGATTACTCCCTTCAATAGGTTTATCATCCAATTCTAGGCCTTATCCACTCCTTGGTCTTCAAACCAAAACAAGGATGCATATCATAGTAATCCACCAAGAAAACACAGAACACAGGCTTAACTCTGCAACACTGAGAAAATAGGGTCTCATACCACAATGTCACACAGACAAACACTGTGGAAACCACATGTCTGCAACTCGAGATGGTCGAACCATCACACTGTGTGTCTTCATGGCAATTGAGAAACCAAAGAGGGTCGCACTCTCATAAAATCAAGAGATCTCCACTGCCCAATCACTCATAAAACACAACGAGACTCCTCTTCCGCTACTCAAGGTAGTGAACCAACAACAATGTGCATGAACAAAACTGATCCAAATGATCAAATGGTATGAGATGACAAAATGGTAGAATGGTCGGCAATAATGAACAACCACAAATAGAAAACATAACTCTCCCTAGCCGGCTCTACCAACAAAGCAAATGAATCCAACGTTCAGCATGACTTAGGGATGAGAGAATGGGCACAGGGTCCCATGTGGTTTTTCTTGCTGCAGAAGCAAGAACATGGCCTCCCAAGATGCAGACTTGTATACTTTCTTAGTCAAGCCATCAGACTGCCATGCCTTACTCTTCCTAAGGCATTAACTTCCTCACCAACTTCTGGAATAAATTTATGATTGAGGATAAAAGGGTAGTTGAGGATTCATGGGTTTTCCCATTGACATATGGCCACACCCTACTGGCTCAGGAGTTTGACTAACTCCCCACCCTATCCCTTGTGGAATCATGCCCCCATCTCTTTCACGTTGCAATCCCATAGCTAGCTGTGGTATTTTACTAATTGCATATTACATGATATATCAAAATATATATATTGTGCTTGGCTTAGCACTATCACCATAGGTATCAACCTTGATCACCTATACAAAACACCAGATCAAATGACAAGGCCTTGGCCTTGAGCTCCATGCCATGATCTCACTAATTAATAAATCATGTACAATTCAATACCATGGGGTCAAAACTAGGGGTATTACATTCCCCTCACCCTTACAATAGCACTGTCCTCAGTTCTTCACAAAATTAAACAAAAATTCTACACTGGTAGCTCCCTCGGTGCTCTGCAAAATTGAACAAAAATGGATGTTCCAATCGCATAACACCCTCTAGCTCCCATGTAGCCTCATCAAGACCATGGTGCATCTTTTGCACCTTTATCTGTCCAATGGCATGATATGGAAATATTTCAAGTCCTTGATTGCATGCATCATTCCATACCACCAGTCTCTATCTGGTCTTGGAGAATCCTTCTCCACAACTTGGAACATGTTCAATTTCTTTAGCAACCATCAATACATATGCTCAAGCCCCAAGCAATGAGTCAATTCTCATGTTAGATTCATGAGATTTTTCAAAATCATAAATGAATCATGTGCACATGTATATTGACATAAAATCAACAAGTAATTCAAATACTTATCTACATAAGTAACTTCTTTTGGCTCCACGGGTATCCGACTTGGCTTTGTACAACCATGGCACCCACAAAACCTGCCCCACCCCACACAAGGATGGTACCTCTTCTCTTCTATACATTCCTTCGAGCACACCCACCCTTTCCAGTGCTCCTTAGGGTGTGCATTAAAACATAGCCAAGTATTTGCAAGCCTCGGATCACCTATGAAAATATCTCTCAACCGAGATCTAACGGCTCTGTTCCAGAGCCTAACACCTCGTCTAGGTGCTCACCAAGCTCAGGTGCTTCCTTTCTAGACACCACAATGAATTAACTCACATGTCAGATTCATTCCTATATGATGCAATCTATAACAAGATTTTCAAAACCATGGCTGCATCATATGCTCATGTGTATTTACAGAAAATCAACAACAACAAAAGATTGATAAGTAAACCAAATGGTTGTATTTAGGATTTTACAGGTGGTAGCCATTATGAGAGTTTTTGGAACCTATGTGGAGTTTTTGTCCCGACGCATTTCAGACTTCAAAGTTGAGTACATCTTCAGGGGAAGGATTGTTGAGCCAAGAAAAGAGCACAAGGAAGAACCTAAAGCGCAAGCGCAAGAGGAAAATCGGGCACACGATGGGATGAAGGAAGGTAAAGGATGAAAAGGAAGCGTAGAGAAAATAAAGCTATGACGAGGAATGGTACGACGAGTAAAGCGCACCCAAAGTCACTAGAAGTGTGGCAGGTAAAAGAGTTAAGACTGAGAAGCGACAAGTCAGAAGACTGCATGAGTCAGAGTCAGAGGAAGACTAAAGGACGGGTTTTGTAGCTATTTATCTCCAGTACAAGAATCCTGAAAGAAGTTTTCGTGGCTAGCTATGGCAGTGATTGATGTAAAACAGGACTTTTGTGGCCAGTATAGCATGTCATCAATATAGGATAAGATATTTTGTAGTTACTTCTGAATGTAATAACTGAGTTGTACTCAATTGACCCTACATGGTCTTGTGATTTCTATAAATAAAAGGAACCCACTCTATATAAGGGTTAGCATGTTAGTTAGTCAGTTAGAATAATAGTAAGGAGATATCAGAGAGGAGTCTGATAGTAGAAGGTTGTTAAGACACGGATCTGCAACTGAGTGCGTAGACTATTTTGTAGAGTCATTCTGCAGCTGAGTGCATAGATAGTAGAGTAGAAGAGTCAATCCTGGCTATGTGCATATTAGTAGGAGTAGATAGAAGAATAAACCAGAGAGCATGAGAGGAAGAAGAGTCTGAGTCAAAAGACATATATTAAAATAGTCTGTAAGTCACAGTATACAAGGTGCTATATATATTTCACATGCCAGATGAAGAGCACCTTGGTGGTTTTTCCCAGATGGGTTTCCACGTTATTTCCTGTGTTGATGAATGTTGAATGTGTGTTGAATGTTTGATTAACTCGCATTATTTATGGTTATTGTTTGAATGAATGTATCAATACTGATAAGCAGTGAATGAATGGATATCTAAGCATCATCGAAGCATTGTGTATTAGTTCATGTTCAAACACTAGTAAGTCATAATATGAGTCGCATCATGGTCATCTACTATTAAGGAATCAGTTGTGTCACACTACTGCACTAGTTATTAAGTTGTTAAGGACAAGGTTGTGCCTCACGCTGTTTGTGGCGCACTGTTGTGCCTCCGTCAAGTAGTGAAAGACTCCAACCCTCCATCTCTGTTGAGCTCCTTGGTTGTGTGACAAGGGACTATAATCCCTCGCCAACTACAGAAACATGGTTCTGGAAGTTACACATTAAGATATCTCGGGTGAGACTATGCCTGCCTCACAGGTGTTTCCAGTTGAGATTACTTTGTCGGGCCGATGTCTTTGGGTGTTTTGTTGGTTTTGTGTGGTTGTTGAACCTGGGTCGCGTGAGTGTTGAAAAGTAGGCCAACAAATGGTTCTGTTGCTAGGACCTTAATCATTTGAGTTGATGGAAATGTTGTGGCATCCGAAAAAGAAGGAAATCAAGGATTGGCTGGAGTCTAAGATGTTGGCATTTGCGCAAGAAGAGAGTGCAAGATCGCGGTTGAGCATAGAAAACTGGTTCGACTGATACATACAATATTATATTCACTATATATTCTTTGCATATTTTCCTATTGTGTTGCATGAGTGGTTGTAAATATTGGAAACTTGGTAGATAAAATTTCCATAGAAGAGAAGTATTCAAATGGAGTGCTCAGCTGATTAGCGAGATAAACAATGTAAGTAACCCTATCTCTAGAGCTATTGATTTTGGGGTTGACATTATTTTGCAAGGATATCTTACTGAGTTTGCAATAGAGACAATAATCTCATATAGTGAGGCTGAAAGATATTTTTTCCAAGGGCCCCAAAGAAGGTATTTGTTATCTATAAATACATGGATAAAGATGCTCGTCTATGAGAAGGGTATTTTGCAATTGAGCAGTTGAGTCGCATATCCAGACGAGGGGATATGTCGCGGACGACCTGCAAAGATAATGGCAAATGGTGAGCTGAAATGTTCCCAGGAAGTAAAGAACCTAAACTAGAAGTTGGATTCCTAAGGAGTGGAAGGAGATTCAGGTCAGGAAAAAGAAGAAAGACAAAAGGATAAAGACGAACTCCTAGTCTACTCGAAGAAAGTGAGTACGAAGTTGAGTCATGGCTAGACGAAGGGTCTTGCGATGAAGAGGAAGACTATAGCCTAATTTCTGAAGGAGCAAAAGAATCTATAGAGACACCAAGATCAAGACGCAACTGCATCACACCAGGAGTATCACCAGAGGTAAGGTCTAGAGCCTCATCTCTGGAAAGAGCTATTAATGCGGATAGTGCTAGTACCGCAACTAGCGCACAAGGGAATATGCCATCATTAAATTGTCCTTTAGATAACCTTGACGCTAAATCAATGGCTAGGACAGATATTAGATTACCCACATTCAATGGGAATGGAGCAGAAGATCCCGAGCAACATTGGTTCCTTTGTGAAGCTGTTTGGATGGTGCGCCAAGTTCACAATGCGAACCTAAGAAAAGCACAGATGATCACGACTCTGTGGCGTCGCACACTGGACTAGTTTATGAAGTTTTGTGTAGTACCAACAGGAACCCCATAGAATACCCTTGATGAGATCTAACTTGCAATGATTTGTGAGTTTAGAAAACCCAAATCTGAGTCACAGTGCATCATTGAGATCAAGGAGATAAAGCAGTTATCGATGGAATCCATATGGGATTTCAATCAACGGTTTAAAACTTTGATGGCCAAGGTTAGTTTCCAGATGTTAGATGTACAACATAAAGACTGGTTTATTTATGCACTCCTGCCACACATTTCAGCTCCTTTGATGGAACAGAAGATTGTGTCGCAGATGGAAGCACTATAGCTAGCAATGATGCTGAAATCCTCACCGATCGAAGATGGTGACACGGGAATGATGCATATTTAGTCGATGTTGGATAATCTAACAGTGTAGCTTGAGGAAATCAAGAAGTGTAAATAATCTTGTCAGGACTTGTGGTGCACAAGATTTCGAATGGACGGACACACCAAGGTTAATTATCTGTCGTACATGAACTATATCTCATCAGGAGCACCTAACCCACTAAGTACTCATGGGCTACCCTGGTGTCGAATATTCCAGACTAGAGGACATCGCGACAAATAATGTTTATACTTACAGAATATTGTAAGTACGTAGCCAGCCTTTTCTGTAAATTTTGCAAATCAGTAGGGCATGATGAGAAGGATTTTAGAGCATATCAGCTCCTGAAAGAGAATACAATCGATATCTACTTGATGAATAATGATGGGTAGGTTCAGGTTGAAAAGGCACAAGTGCACTACCATCCTGCGCCTTACCCACAAAACCAGTATCAAACTCAGTGTCAGCCTCATTATGTGCCACATAACCCATACGCACTACAGAATCAGTACCCACCGCAGCAGCCACACCCTCAGGGAAGGGGGGTGGAAATTTCAGAGGAAGAGGAGAAGGAGGATTTAGCAAAGGAAGAAGGGGTCAAGTTGTATGCTATAACTATGGATATCCAGGCCATTATGCTATAGATTTCTAGGAACCTTCAAACAGTTGTTCATATTGCAAAGCACAGGACAATAATGTGGAACAATGTCCCCAGTTGATCGCAAAGTGGAAAGCTCGAGTCGTCCTAGGTCCTAACCCTATGTAGAATCCCAACCCAAATCCAAATACTAACTTGAATGTTCATATGATTTTTGTTGAGCCATGAGAGCTGAGTGTTGTTGTCGTAACATGAGGAGGTGCTAAGAGTGGAGCTGATCAAAATATTCCACAAGAACAATCGCAGGTGTGACCCACGGCGCAGAAGAAAGTACCATTCGACGTTCAAAAAAATAAACTAGTATTTTTGGATGTGTGACCCAAGTTTGTGGACCCAAAATGACCTTCAACCTCTGTAAAAGTCAGGGAGATATTTGAATGCTTCCAACAGCTATTCCAAAGGCACAGTTTAAAAAAGGTTAGTAAGCTCAAGTTGTTTAGCACTGGTCCAAGATAAATATGTTATCGTAGAACTACAAGCACTGATAGAAGAAACTCTAGTCGAGTCGCAACTTGAAAGAAAGGTTAACCATGTCAAAAAGAAATTTAAAATGGGGCACGAGTTAAGAATGACTGTGCAGATAGGCAATTATGACATGGATTATATTATTCTAGACCTGGGGTTGGACGTTAATATTCTGACACAACAGACTTAGGAAAGCATGGGAAAGCCACGCCTGGACTGGTCTCCTGTCCAATTGAAGCTTGCAAACCAGGAAAAGGTCCTACCAATTGGTATGTTGAGTCAAGTCCCTGTCGACATTGAGGGGCTACGCACATTTGCAGACTTTGAAGTCATCAACATTGTCGACAACACAAACCCATATCTCATGCTTCTGGGTATATATTGGGCCATAGATAATCATACCATTATAAATTTTAAGAAAAGGATCCTCTCATTCGAGGATTATGAGATGACGGTAGTTTCTCCCATTAATCCATTAGAGGGACAAATATACATTGAGCATGTCTACAGTGAGGGATAGGGTGATTATCTTGACCAGATCTACAATGTCATTGCCTTAAAATATTATTACATACATCCTTCAGCGGATGGAAACCTGAGCTGAAAGAGTGCTAGTTCATGCACATTAGATTTAGGAGAGGCCTTGGAGAATTGGAAAAACATATTGCATGAAGTCTCCATGAGGAGATGCGCCAAATTTACCCGGTATGTGTGACGAGTGGATAATCATTTAAGGAAGTTACCCACATATGAGGGCTTACCTAATCTTGTGACCTTCCTAAGTGAATTTGAAGGACTCATAACAAAGCTGTAGCGCTTGTCTGCGTTAAACTATGTACTAAAATCTATGCCCGCTAGATGGTGGGGAACGCATAAGCACTCTGTATCAGGATGGCTATAGTGCAGAAGATTGTTGGAAGTTAGATTTGGCAAAGAGGTCACTGTTGTAAGTCAGAGGTACACAGGGCTATCAAACCCTACCGAGCATATTAATCAGTGTCGCATAGAATTTACAGAATACCCATGACAGGAATGGGTCCATCATTTCATTCACACATTGGAAATGACACCGAGAAGCTGGTACACATCCATGGAGTTGCAACAAGGAACTCGGGATTGGGAAGGGATAACTAATCAATTTGCATACACATTTGAATTTGCTGATGAAAAACGCATAGTAGATGTTGCGCTTCAAACCATCAAAGAGAAGATATTCGCTGAAATCCACATTAGGGGTATTTTGAGGTAAAAAATGAGCCCCATAAGTGATATATTAAAATATTATGAACTAGTCATTTTATAGAGAAGGTGTACTTCACAACTCACATTTCCACTACATTAAATGTACAATTTAGGTAACCATGGTTGATTTGCATACTATAAACAAAAATAATAATAATATGTTATATTGAATGCATTCACGTCCAAAAAATGTGTAGTACTTGGATGCATTCATGTCCTTGAACTTGGAGATCACTTTTAATAATAAAATATAAACATAATGAAAAGACAATCAAATATGCTTTAATAATAAAATATAGACACAATGAAAAGACAATCAAATAATATAAAATTAAAAAACATCAAAATTTTCAAATTTTCTCCAACCACACATTGAAAATTAAAATTTAAAATAAAAAGATATATATTTTTTCTTAATTTTTTATTATAACTTATGTTTTTTTGTTTCTTTATATAATTTATGTATTTTTATGATATAATTGATTTAGTGTTTGAAAATTAAAATTTTAGATAACATGTCTCTTTTCAATTTTTTATTATAACTTATATTTTTTAGGTTCTTAATAAAACTTACATTTAACATGCTTAGCCCATTATTCGAAAATTAAAATTTAAAATAATAAATATATATGTATTTTTTTAATTAAAATTGTTTATTTTCTTATTAAATCAATTTATGTGATTTTATAATGGAATTAATTTAGTTAACTTCTCATAAAATATGATGTTTATGATTTGTATAAAAAATCATTAAACCAATTTATGTTTTTTTTCTATATTAATAAATTAATCACCTATTATGATTTTTTAAATTTTTTTCTATATTTTAAAATATATAGAAATTATTTAACATATTCATTATATACTCTAAATTATATATATATGAGCTAGAGGAATCAACAACGATGTCAGCTTTGTACTCACGTGATACAAGATTGATTTCGACGGCTCCAATATAACCCCTAGGCACAATCAACTATGGCCTCAACTTTTGCACACATTTCATCGAGACTCAAACAACTAACTTGCTTAACATCGTGTATGCTTTAACATAATGTGCAGTTTCCAATCAACATGCATTCCCTACCTCTTATTAATATATTTATTATACATTCTAAATTTTAAAAATTAAATTTGATTTTAATAATTTTTTATTTTAATATAGGTTAGCACATATATTCTATTCTTAAATCTAATCTTTAAAATTTGATTTTAATAATTTAGAACAGTTTTTCTTAGCTTTTAATTAATTAATTGTAATATTATTTTGTAAAATATTGTTTTAATGTAATTATATAAGTTAATATTTAATATTTTAAACTTTGATTTTAATATTTTGTATAATGTGATGTTTTGTAGTTTTTAATTAATTGTACTATAATTTAATTTGATAAAATATTACATTTTAATATGATGTTTTGTTTAGAATTTAGTTTTTTGAAAGTTGGTTTTTAAATTGGGTTTTTATGAATATATTATTTTGTAATTTTTTTTTTAAATTTTTGTAAAAATCTAATAATAAAATATTTTAAAAGTATTTTTTTTGTAAGTTAGGAAACTATTCATTAAAAAAAGGAAATAATGTTACAAAAATGGTTACAATTCAAAGAAGCATTCCTACGTAAAAGGAAAAAGTAGGTAGAACCATTTTAGAAGGAGTACCGGACCCCCCCTCCAAGAGGGAAAATGGGTCCAAGGAAAAAAGAGTAACCTTATATAAAAAAGAAAAGATGTTTCCTGAAATAAAACTAACAAACAAGATTTAGGCCGTGTAAATCCCACAGTCGTCCTGAACGGAACAAAAGAAACCATTGACAGCAACTTGGTTAAAGCTTGAGATATGGCTCCTCCACAATTGGGCAGCTGAATCCAGAGGAGGCTGGCGCAATTGGGTCATCTGTAGCATCCGACATACCGTCACTGGAGGAGCTGGCATCCTCACTGTTGGAAGAAACATCCTCCTCGTCGCTACCTGCATGTGGTTGTTTTCATGGGAGTGGGGCAGTTTTCCTGGCCATATCTGGGTTAGGGGTGCATTTACCGGCCGAGAGAGATTTTATGTGGCTCTATGGTGGGGGATGAGCGGGTTCATAGTCCATTGGGACTACGGGGGATAAGGTGGAGAATGAAGGTGCATGGGGAGAAGTGAGGGGGGATGTAGTGATGGTAAGAGAAGGAAGTGGGGGTCAGGATGCCGAAGGTGCTGGAGGTGCAAGAGGTGCATGTGGAGCGGGAGGAGAAGGAGCCAGAGGCTGGGAATGGAAACAAAGGATAAGTCAGATGAGAAGGCTCTTAACTACCCAGTAGTGCCTTCTACGCTCCAGAGTGCGTCCCGCAACATTGACAACACCAGAAAAATAATCCTCCCAATCATTTACCATTTGGTAGACAAATTTCGGGATCTCAACGTCGAAGTCATCTCCACTCGCTTGTGCATTGAGTTGAATTTCTTGTTCATCATAGTTGCCTCTCCCTAAATGACCACGATGAGGAGTGCCACGTTTCCTTCGCGACATAGCTGGTTGTCAAAGTGAAATGGTGAATGCAGGGCCGAGAACGATGTTACAGAGAGCCGGGAGATCAGAAGGATGTCGGAGGCAGAGCTATAGGAGTGCACGAGTGTGGAGATAACCCAAATGATGAAGGATCTAGGAATAAACCATGTTGGTGCATCTTCCCAAGAACTAGGGTGGCACATTAAATTCCACCTATGTTGAGTTGACGGCTGTGTCCCTTCAGACGTCCTAGAGGTGGCCATGTCCAAGCCCAACGAGCACAGACATGGGGATGATGCAATGATGGTGTCATGTTGATGACGGGCTAGCCACATCATTAGCCCCCATGTCCCTGTTGTCCACTCTATCACCCGCATCCGAGTAAATATTTTAAAAGTATTAAAAAAGTTAATAATCATTTTTAAAAATAAAAAAATAAAATAAAGTTCAATTAAAAATATATAATTATATGATATTTTTTAGATTAAGAAAAATGAATGAATATATCATATATTCATAAGTAAAAATGTGTAAATAAATATTTTTAACATTAAGAAAAAATGGATAAATATAACACATATTGAAAATTGTGTAAAGACATGGATATTAAGTGAAAAGACATGTATTGTCTTTTCAAAATATATGAAGGAACAATAATATATTTTATTGAAAAAGTGTGAAAAGACATTAGTACTTACTCTAGGTGTAAAAGTAATAATAATATATTTTACTGAAAAAGTGTGAAAAGACATTAATACTTTACTCTATGTGTAAAAGTACTTGTAGACTACCACGGTTAACCATAGAATTTGATCAACCTTTTAGGACATGACAAATAAGCAACCTTAACTCAAGTAATTCCAACTCAACTATTATAGATGATGGCGTTCTCTAGATTGTCATTGGTTCTTAAAAAGTTGATTTTAATAGCAATTTTTTTGTTTGGAGGCCCATTTTTTACCTCAAAATTCCCCTAATGTGTAGAGGTAACGAATTCCCACCAGTCCAGTGTGATTATCCACCAATGGATGGCTTGTTACAATTGCGGCTAGAGAACCAGATGATGATCCGACTAATATAAACATACCAGAGTCGGAGGGCACGCACGAAGTCAAAGGAAGTGGCATTTCAAGCGACTAGTTCCTTAAGCCGCTGAAAATCAAGAGAGTAAACATTTGGTCACCAGAGAACCCTAAGTTCGCCAATATAGGAGATTGTTGGGATGAGGAGACAGTCGCGAAGATCACAAACTTGCTACATGAATTTTGGGACCTATTCCCTACTAAATTCTTAGAGATGAAGGGAATAGTAGGAGATCTGGGAGGGATGAAAATACCGTTGAAACCAGATGCTAAACCATATAAACAATGACCTTATAGGTTGAATCCAAGGTATAAATAAAAGGTAAAAGTTGAATTGGATCGCATGCTTGACACGAGAATCATTAAACCTATTGAGGAATCATAATGGACCATCCCTATAGTGATCCGGGATAAGAAGAAAACAGGAGAAGTTAGGATCTGTATCGACCTAAGGAAGCTAAACAATGCATTCCTACATGATACATTCCCAACACCATTCACGGATGAAGAACTAGAAAGAGTCGGAGGACAAGAGATGTATTTATTCATCGATGGCTTCTCTGGCTATCACCAAGTCAGAATCACGAAGGAGGATCAACATAAAATGACCTTCGTCACAGAATGGGATGCTACCAGTATACGACAATGCCCTTTTGACTCAAGAATGCACCTGCTATATTTTCTAGAATAGTAGTCTATGCTTTTAAATATTTCATACATAAATTTCTTGAGGTTTACTTTGATGATTGGATTGTATTTGGTAGTAAGAGACCATATTGAGATTTTGTGCATGGTGTTGGGCTGCTGTCGTCGATATCAAATTGCGCTTAATTCAAAGAAATGTATTTTTTGTGCACCATTTGGTGCGTTGCCGGGCCATGTCGTGTGTCGCGATGGTATCTTGGTCGACCCAGCGAAATTTGTGATCATCCTTGACTTGCCACCACCTACATTAGTCATGCAACTTATATTAGTGTTAGGACACATAGGCTACTACAAAAAGTTCATCAGAGGGTATGCAGAGATAATTGCACCTATGGAGAAATTGTTGAAGAAAGATGCAAAGTTCCAGTGGATGGAAGCTTGCCATGAAAGCTTAAACAAATTAAAGAGAAAGATGGCCACTGTGCCAATACTTGTATTTCCGAACTGGAAGAAGGAGTTCCATGTTCATGTTGATGCATCGTCTGTTGCGCTCGGCATAGTCTTGACACAACCAGGTGAGGGTGCGTTGGACCACCCTATTGCTTTTGCTAGTAGAAAATTGTCGATGGCAGAGAAAAATTACACGACGATAGAGAGGGAAGGCCTCGCCATGCTATATGCATTGCAGAAGTTTTGACACTACTTGTTGGGTGGACATTTCAAAATGTACACTGATCATTCGGCTTTAAAATACCTGGTCAACAAGCCAGTGTTGGGGGGGAAGATCTGTCAATGGCTTCTCCTGTTTCAAGAATTTCACTTTAAAGTTATTGTTAAACCTGATCAACTGAATGTGGGACTTGATCACCTGTAAAGGATAGAAATTGGCAAAGAACCAACCATTCTAGAGGATAACTTGCCTGATGCACAGCTATTTTTGGTCACCATGATTGAGGTTCATAATAAGGAATTTAACATTATCATTCACTTCCTGAGCACAGGATATGCACCTGAAGGACTTACCACTATACAGAAGAAACATCTAGTTTTCAGATTCATTGATTTTACGTTCATCGCGGGACCCTTATACAATATCGGTGCAGATGAAATGTTGAGACATTGTTTCTTTAACTATGAATGACAGTGGGTAATGAGTGAAGAACATGTCGATGTCACAGGAGGACACCACGATGGAAATGAAATTGTACGCAAGGTACTACAAGCTGGCCTATGGTGGACCACCATACATATGGATACCAAGAGATTTTGTCGATGTTGCGATATTTTCCAGAGGACAGGAAAACCACTGCACCATGGCGAGTTGTTTCTTGCATCGTAGATAACACTACAAGCATTTGATAAGTGGGTTATTGATTTCATCGATCTGATCAGTCCGTCAGGAAAAAGGACTGGAACACGCTACATTATCACTGTGACTGACTACTTAACCAGATGGGCTGAAGCCGTTCCTGTAAAATATCGTACCACTACGACTGCGGTTAATTTTTTATTTGAGAATGTCGTGACCAGATTTGGCTGTCCAAAAATTATGCTAAGCGACCAAGGTACGCATTTTGTTAACAAAATGATTTATGAGCTGACTACATAATTCCAGATTCAGCATAGGAAGATGACTCCCTATCATCCTCGAGCAAATGGAACGTTTGGATCCTTCAACAAGATTCTGGAGAATGCATTAACCAAAGTATGCAATGTGCACTGAGATGAATGGGATCAAAAAATTTTAGTTGTGTTATGGGCGTAGCGGACAACCTGCAAGAGATTGACATGGCACACTCCATTTAGACTGGTCTATGGGAAAGAATTTTTTGTGTTGATGGAATATATCGTGTCAATCCTCAGACTTATTACACTGATGGAAATGACATATTGGATGTCATCAAGCAAAGGCTCTCACAGCTCGTTCAAATGGAAGAAGAACGCTTCATTGTAGGATTCCATCAAAACATAGAGAAGCAAAGGAAAAAAGCATGGCATGATCGCCATATCAGGACTAACCCATTCAAAGTTGGAGGACTTGTTTTGCTGTATGATAGTAAATTCTTCAAACATCCAGGGAAGTTAAAGACGCATTGGCTAGGGCCATATGTGATCGTACACATAACTGACGCGAGCGCAGTAAAATTTCATAAGCTAGAAGGCACGCCCGTCGCAGGAATGATCAATGACAGTCGCTTGAAACCTTACTATGATGGCCGCGACATGCTTGGGTAAGGTAGGAAGAAGTTAAAAAAAATAGAGAGAGAAAAGAGGAAAGGGAATTGTTCGGTCGCAAGTCTGCAACAAGGGTATTCCAAACCGCAGTAAGAGTGGGAATGACAGCATGGATGTCATTAAAGCGTGGATACCCAAAAATATTGAGGTAGTTATGACAGCAGAGCATCATTAATTTGATAAAGTACAAGGAAAATGGTAGCGTGATTTTTGGTCCCATCAGTCGTCTCCGCCATAACTGCCATAATTGTCCTGACAGGTACAGCTCATAACTTGAGTACGTGAATTAATGTTGGACTGCATCAAATGGGAATCCCATGTGATTAACAAGACATCGATCTCCCATCAAATGATCACATGCATGACGAGCACACCCCTATAAGTATGAGACTTCATCGACAAGAATCCTTTTACAGAGAGCAAGAGAAAACCATATCTTGCGAGTAAGAGAGCTAAAACTCATGGTTATTGATATTTCCAGCACCAGTGAGAAATCCGACATTACGAGAATGTCCCCTTTCCCGATTGAAGAAGAAATTATGTACCCAGAGTTTTAGTAGTGAGAAGAAGAACCAAAAATGATGGTACGACTGAGGCCACATATAGTTCCTACGACTGGTTCAACCCCTGCTTTGGCCTCTGGTTCAGCCCCTACAGCAGCCTTGGCTCAGAATCCACCTGCAAACCCACCCATTTGTTAGCACCCAGAATCACACCCAAGGTTGTGGGAAAGGCGGACCCTGAGGTAATAGCAGAACCACTTTAGGAAAGGAAGTTGGCTTCTCCAATTCTAGAGAGGGATCAATCACAGATGTATAGCAAGGCCATAAATAGTGTCACAAAATGGATATCAAATATTTGGTGGTTGGAAACAAAATGAAGATATATTGGGATATGGAGTCAAAATATCAAGGAAAAAGAAGATCAGTTTGCGTAGGAAAATGATTACAAGAGCAAGATAATGCTTCAATCACAGTCGTTATGTTTGGGGTCTGGTGGGATAAGCAGAACGATGATAGTCTGCTAACGTGGAGCACCATAGGGATGAATTCCGTGCCAGTTTTGGAAGAAATAATTCGGTGGATATCACAGAAAATGGCAGGAGCATATAAGTATGAATTCTCGACCATTATACACTGTGTTACGACATGAAGTACACATAACATGAAGAAACACTAGAAATAACATGAACATGAGGAAAAGAAATGTACAGACTGTGATTCAGAAATACACAATAATTCTTATAAGGTGTATGACTGGAATGCGGCTCTGTATATTAGTTTCAAAATATCATAAAGACAATAGTATTTACAGATTCAAGACCAACCAACCCTTTCTCCCTATGTGGGGAGTCCATTTATAGTGCTTCAGGCCCCTGAGATAAATCCTGAAACAGGGTGAGAAATAGGTTACAAATCGTGATCAAAATTCTAACTAACTAGAATGTGGTGTTTCCGCCAATATTTACATGCATCAACAAACAATATGGAGCAAATATGAATACTTGGTTCAAATGGTAGCATGATGCTTTTGGTTCTGAGCTCATAGTCTTTGAAAATGACGTCTCACGATGTTTTTGGGTGGCTCATTTACTGACTAGTCTCGACAACTTACCTATCTGTCGAGTCTGCAACATGTCTTCCTCCTTCAAATTTGTGTTTGTTTCGTGCTCAAAGGCACCTTTCTGCATGGGATCAAAGATGGCAAGGACGTTTGTGTCCCTGTCATGCTCAACCTTCCTTACATTCCCCCCCTCTTCTGGTAACACTATTATACAAGGGGGTTTAAATAAGGGTCGCATTGCTTATAGCAGTAAAAGCCTCTGAAATGGCTTGGCATTCTTATACTCTTTACCTCCCATGAGGAGGGTTCTCCTACAGGAAATAAAGTAGGGTGCGTCTTCAAATTCCTCACCACCTCAAAAAAAGTTGGCAAGTGGAATTCATGAAGGAGGTGATGAAGACTTTGGACCCCCACCCCTCTAGTATGAGCATTCGCTCCTACGGGTAGCCGTTAAAAATGGCCATCGCGTACCGAGGCTTTGGAGGAAGCACACATGTCTAGGGGTTTCGGGGGAACATCCCTGGGGCATGAAAACCCAGGTACAATGCCCGTAGGGGTATGGCCCTCTATTGAGACAGTGATTCCTTCACCGGCCTCAATAGGTCCATCTAATACGATGAACATCCCTATTACAGCCTTCTCGACACTGGAAGGATCTTCTAATACAATGAAAATCTCTTCGACAATGGTTGGCGCACACTTGGTGAAATGATCATGGGATCATAGGAATGCAGAGCTATGCTTTCCAACCAACAGCACACCTTGATAGACAAGCTTTTCGAACCAAACATCCATCAAATATCTCCTCTAGAACCCTCAAAACTTTTAGCATACTGGCACTCTAAGTTTCCCTTCCATACTCACTTAATATATGTTTTCTAGTGGCATTGAATTGTAGCATTTATATAGAGCTGGAGAACTAGACACAGCGATGACCCATCAGCATCCTAACACACTTCATTGTCAATTATCATGATGACAGCACAAGCAAGCACGTGGGTCTGGGATCCCTTCTTCCTGCTAGAGATCTGGTCATGCCACCTTCTTAGCTGCGGCATTCCATTATTGGCTGGGGAAAATACCTCCGTCGTTATCCCTCATTGTAGACCATCTGGCCTAAGGCACATGGAATTTACATTCCTTACCCTTTCGTTCATGTTGATGACAGTATCAGAACTATTCCCCTTTGTTGCATATTCTCGCTACATGTAAGAGCCTTACCTTCCTTCTGCAAATCGACCTTTCAGGAGATTCCCCAGCTTTTGGCATGCTTGATGCTATGACCTTTGGGCTCAAGAGGACTATATATGTCATGGAGATGACTCTTCTAAAGTAGGCGTGCTCTAATGGTGTCAGGGCATTTCATTTCCCCTCGCTTTCTATTTTTTCACATCTACCTCGATCTTTCATTCTAACGGGGTATTTTCGGGACAAGCAAACCATACGCAGAGTCACACATTTCACCCCTGAATTCCCTTTTCGGTGACATTCGATGATTGCCATCATTTTGGACCCTCGGATCCAAAATTCCTTTTGATCACGACTGTACACGTGTACTGAAGTATCAATTTTCATGAACCCATGAGATGATTTGTCCCCGTGCATGTCTCATCAGCGAAGGAGATGCTCACCATAGATATTTCTTTGACGATATTTGCACCGTCAAATGTTATCCCCCCTTTAACTCATTCCGTTGATTGGGAGACCGAAACTTCTGCGAGCATTTCAATCTGATGAAATCGACCTCATCCGTAGATCTGCCCTCCGTCAATCGTGGCCGTCAGAACTCATGGATGGGGAAACGGTTTTTTATCATGCTTGTGGTTCTTGTGGAAATATTTTTGACCATTGATCTGGCTCGTCCTTTAATGATCATCATCATAGACACACTACTCCCTTCAACAAATTATTCGGCCATCCTGCAACTGGAAATCTTATGTGTTTTTTGGTCATGGTCACTCTGTCCTACCTCCTCGCCATCTCTCACGGTGCAAAAAACAGTGATAACAAGTGGCTCCAGCTAGGTATGCTATCCTCCCTATGAGGTAGCAAAGAACAACGTAGGCCAAGTGTAAAAATCCATTGGTCCATTCCTCTAGCTTTGCTGCAAACTTTCAAAAATGCTCCAAAATACCAAAATCAAGCTATATGACGAAAACAATTGAAAAGCTAAGCTAATACTCAAGAAAAGCTACTTATAAGTGGAAATTCTTGTTATGTCAAGTTTAATCATTTCTACCTACCTACTCTTTCTAATGAACTTACTCGCCTGGTTAAGTAATTTCTGACTTCCAGTGGAGCCAGCCAAGCAAATGGTCCCAGAGATCCCATTTATTCTCGTGTGGTATGGAAAACATTACCAAAGGACTTAGTGACACTGAGTTACAACAAAGAGATTTATCTTTACAATAAATATCTATCCATACATTACCATTTTCCAATTTCTCCATGTTTTCCACCACCGGATCGTAGAAACCTGGGTGGCAGCCGATCTCTTCAACTGTTAGTTGGACGTGATAGAGATGTTCTAGTTTCCATTATTCCAACATCATGCACAGGTGACATCTCAAAAAAATTTGGGAAGTGTTCTCCTGATCCTTTGTACGTGCAGCATCAACCTTCTTGTGCGGGTTCCCAGAACCCGTGGCCTGATTTTTCACAAGTGTGGTGAAATAAGTAACATTGCATCCCTCACCAGAACCGGGCTCATTTACCTCCCAGTGACCTTCCTGGTCGAAATATCCTTCCGTGTACTCAGGGACATGACCATAAGGAACACAACAGCCTTTGGAGAAATATGTCGTATGCTTGTCTCAAGAAATGACCCCTCCTACTCGCAATCGGGTTTATTTCCATAAGAACCATGTACAACGTGCTCTGGGAAGTATTCAAACAAATCATGTTGTTCTTGGCTCTAGGTCTTAGGAGCCCGAATTTCATTCCTTGGACCCATCCCAACATGGGTGTAGTCATCCTCCTTAACAAGGTCAAGCATGCATATCATCTCCCCTTGACACGGGGTCCCTGAGTTCAGGACGTATGAAGAGGTCCTGATTACAGCAACCTCACCCTTTTTTCCAATTAAGTCCCTGGCCCACGGGATCTCCAACTATGTCAATAGGCATTTCATCCCTGTTATCGTCCTCATATTCGTTATATATCGACATTCTGCAATCTCTCTCGAGGTCACCACGTATGTGACTCGCAATAGGTTGGTCAAAGTCCTGAGGGGAGGGACTAACGAAACTGCCTACCTTTCCTTCCCTTGGCAAATCCTTTTTTCTGTATACTGGGGGGANAAATGCGCCAACAATAAATTTTGTGAGTTGGAATTCAAGAACCAATAGAATTTCAATAAAATGAGTCAACCATAATGGTTGAATTGACATATTTGTCATGAAATAAAACTACTTTTTTGTTCGTATTTTCTACATATCTCCCTGAGGTTATACCCAAATTTCAAGTGAGAGAGCTCGTTGGATGTGGAATTTAATTCTGCATCCAACGAGTACCCACACTGCATAATTTTGACAGACACCACTACCCCAAAAATAAGAAATACCTAGAAAAAATGTGATGATGATGTCATCATCATGTCTTTTCAGGTATTTCTTGTTTTGGGGGTAGTAGGGTGTGCAAAAGTATGCAGTGTGGGTACTTGTTGGATGCAGAATTAAATTCCACATCCAAAAAGCTCTCCCGCTCAGAATTTAAGTAAAAACACAGGGAGATATGTCAAAAATACGAACACAAAAAGTAGTTTTTTTCATTCTTCCTCCAAAATTAATCACTATTATTTTATTATTTTAACTATTATTTTATTATTTTCCTTAGGAGGACCATTTTAGACCTCAAATTTCCTCTAATGAAACGCAAGTTTCCAAGGGGATCTCTCCCCTGCCTCATGCGTCTCTACTCGGCCCAACTCCTGAGCGTTTTCATTAGTACCTCCCTGGTCCACGCTCTTTCTCGACAATCTGAAGTTTTCTTCGATGTCCAACGCATTAGAAAACATTCTCTATAATGATGTTGATTTCCTTTCGAATATAAATAAAGACAAATCGGGAGGAAAAATAGATGCATAATGCAGTTTCGTTGCACCCTCCAAGGGTCATATTTATTTGGGCATGTCATAATAGAAACTTGCAAACCTTCTGTTGAAACTTGGCATAGCTTCGTATTTTTGTTTCCTCATAGAATAGAACTCTGAGAGAACCTGGTCTAATGATCTCCTTTCACCCCAAAAATCTAGGAACATACAAGAAAATTCCTCCCATGTATTGATAGATTTCGGCCACAACTGCCTGAACCATTTCTTGACGTAGCCTTGCAAAGATTAGGAAAAAGCTCTCATACAAATGTCATTATGTTCTATCTCAAAAAGATCAAGAAAATATTCAAAGGCTTGTAAATGTTTCTCAGTTGTGAGGCCCTCAGATTCTCCATCAAACTCAAGAAGGTATTTATAGTGTTTAGCAAGGAAATGATGAAGGGTCTGAGGCAAGCAAAGAGGCATGTATCAGATTTTGGTACTGGGTGCAACAGAATCTTATGGAAAAGATATGCTCTCAGAGACGACATCACAAGTCCCATCAGGCTGCCTCTTGATGTCAAGGGTCTTAGGCGAAGGGTCCAGACTAAAATCAGATGTGCAGGATGGAGAGATACTCTCTATTAGCAGGGAAGGATATATAGGAGTGAACTCGTGACTTTGCTTGGAGTGAAATAAGCCATGACAGAATTTTCTAACAAACTTAAGAAAAGAGAAAGAAATATTTACAAGAAGAGCCAAGACTTCCTGAGGAAAACCGAATCTCAAGTACCTCGTCTTCTCTTCAAGCCTACCCATGCCGTTACGGTGAATTTACATGTGTTGCAGAGGTTTCCAACGCCTTCTTGGAGACTTAAATTTTAGTAACATTGCCTTAGTGGAGCCGCCGCAGGATTGGAAACACAGGTTCATAGAATTCACCCGATGAAAGATTCATTTCTTCCAGGAGGACTAACTGTCGTTCACTGTCAATGGTCTGGTATACGACCTTATCGTCTATAGTTTTAGGAGGCTTTGAACCTTCCTCCTCGTACCAATATTTTCAGCCACTGATCTCCCCAGTGGATTCCTTATTTTAGAAATTTTAACATGGAGTTTCCAGGGCATATGATACAACCTTTTCACATGCAGGGGTTTCCCACAAAAATCATTTACCATTAGAATATTTATTGTTTTTCCCAGGGATGATTTTCAATTTCATCCCCAACAACGGCGCCAATTTGTTAGCACCCAGAATCACACCTAAGATTGTGGGAAAGGCAGACCTCAAGGTAACAGCAGAACCACTTTAGGAAAGGAAGTTGGCTTCTCCAATTCCAAAGAGGGGTCTCTCACAGATGTATAGCAAGTCTAGACATAGTGTCACAAAATGGATATCAAATATTTGGTGGTTGGAAACAAAATGAATCTATATCGGGCTATGGAGTCAAAATATCAAGGAAAAAGCAGAGCAGTTCGCATAGGAAAATGATTACAAGAGCGAGATAATGCTTCGATCACGGTCGTTATGTTTGGGTTCTGGTGGGATAAGCACAAGGATGACAGTCCACTAACATGGAGAAGCGCAGGGATGAATTCCATGCCAATTTTGGAAGAAATAATTTGGTGGATATCACAGACAACGGTAGGAGCATATAAATATGAATTCTTGACCATTATACACTGTGTCTACGACATGAAGAACACATAACGGGAAGAAACACTATAAATAACATGCACATGAGGAAAATAAATGTACAGACTATGATTTAGAAACACGCTATAGTTCTTATAAGGCATATGGTCATCATTTAGCTCTATATATTAGTTCAAAATATCATAAACACAATAGTCTATATAGATTCAAGACCAACCAACCCTTTCTCCCTCTGTGGGGAGTCCATTTATAGTGCTTCAGGCCCCTAAGATTAATCCCGAAATAGGGCAAGAAAAAGGTTACAAATCATGATCAAAATTCTAACTAACAAGAATGTGGCATTTCTGCCATGATTTACATGCATCAACAAACAATATGGAGCAAATACGCATGCTTGGTTTTAATGGGAGCGTGATGATTCTGGTTCTAAGCTATTCAGATTTGAAAATGACATCTCACGATATTCTTGGGTGGCTCATTTGCTGACTGGGCCCGACTACTTACCTGTTTTTCAAGTCTGCAACGTGTCTTCCTCCTTCAAATTTTTGTTCATTTCGTGCTCAAAAGCACCTTTCTACATGGGCTCAAAGCTGGCAAGGATGTTTGTGTCCCTTCCATGCTCAGCCTTCCTTACAGCTCCCCCCTCTCCTAGTAACATTGTTATAAAAGGGGGTTTAAAGAAGGGCTACATTGCTTCTAGCTGTAACAAGCCTTTGAAATGGCTTGTCATTCGTGTACTCTTTACCTCCCATGAGAAGGGTTCTCCTGCAGGAAATACGGTGAGGGGAGTCTTTGACCTCCTCACCACCTCAAAAAAAGTTGGCAAGTGGATTTCACAAAGGCGGTGATGAACACCTCTCTAGTACGAGCATTCGCTCCTATGTGTAGCCGCTAAAAATGGCCATCACGTACCGACACTTTGGAGACAGTGACCACGTCTAGGGGTTTTGGGGGGATATCCCTGGCACATGAAAACCCACGTACAACACTCACAGGGGTATGGCCCTCTATTGAGATAGTGATGCCTTCACTGGCCTCAGCAGTTCCATCTAATACAATAAACGTCCATGTTACGGCCTTGCTGATCGAAAAGATGTTCTAATACAATGGACGTCTCTTCCTTGATGGTTGGCGCACCCTTGGTGAAATCATCATGGGAGCATAGGAATGTGAAGCTATGCTTTCCAACCAACAACACACCTTTATAGACAATTTTTTCAAACCATATGGCCATCACAGATCTCCTCTAGAACCATTAGAACTTTGAGCAAACTGGCACTCTAAGTTTCCCTTCCAAACTCACTTAATCTTTGTTTCTGGTGGCATAGAATTGTAGCATTTATATAGAGCTAGAGAAATGGACACAGCGATGACCAGTCATCATCCTAACACACTTTGTCGTCGATTATCATGATGACAGCATGAGCAAGCATGTGGGTCTGGGATCCCTTCTTCCCGCTGGAGATCTAATCACGCCGCCTTCTCAACTGTGGCATTCCATTATTGGCTATGGAAAATACCTCCAGCGTTATCCCTCATTGTATACCATCTTTCTGAAGCCACATGGACTTAATGTTCCTTACCCTTTCATTCCTACTGATGACGATATCGAAACCGCTCCCCTTCGTTGCATCTTCTCGCTACGTGTAAGATCCTTACCTGCCTTCTGCAAATCGACCTTTAAGGAGATTTCCCAGCTTTTGGAATGCTTGATGTTATGAACTTTGGGCTCAAGAGGACTGTATATGTCATGGAGCCGACTCTTCCAATGCATTCATGCTCTGACGGTGTCAGGGCATTTGATTTCCCCTCACTTTATGCTTTTTTCACATCTGCCTCAAGCTTTCATACTGACTTGGTCTTTTCGGGACAAGGAGACCATACAAGGAGTCACACACTTCACCCATGAATTCCCTTATCTGCGACATTTGACGATTGCCATCATTTTGGACCCTCAGATCTGAAATTCCTTTCAATCTCGACCACACACCTGTATCGAAGTATCAATTTTTGTGAACCCATGAGATGATTTGGCCCCCTGCATATCTCATCAGCAGAGGAGATGCACACCGTACATCTTCCTTCGGCGAGATCCGCATTGTCAAATGTTATCCCCCCTTTAACTCATTTTGCTGATCAAGAGACTGAAACTTCCATGAGCATTTCATTCTGGAAAAATCAACCTCATCCATAGATCTTCCCTCTGTCAATCATGGCCATCAGAACTTGCGGTCGCTTTAATGCCATTTCACGAGGATGGGGAGATGATTTTTTATCGCGCTTGTTGTTCTCATGAAAATATTTTTGACCATTGATATGTCTCAGCCTTTGATCGTCACCATAGACACACTACCTCCTTTAAAAAATTCTTTGGCCATCATGCAGCTGGAATTCTTATGTGTTTTTTGGTCGTGGTCCCTCTGTCCTACCTCCTTGCCATCTCTCGTTGTGCGAAAAATAGTGATAACAAGTGGCTCCAGCTAGGGATGTTATCCTCCCTGTGAGGTAGCAAATAACAATGTAGAACAAGTGCCAAAATACATTGGGTGATTCCTCCATCTTTGCTGCAAACTTTCAAAAATGCTCCAAAAGACCAAAATCAAGCTATATAACGGAAACAATTGAAAACCTAAGTTGATACTCAAGAAAAACTGCTTATAATGGGAAATTCTTGTTATGTTGAGCTTATTCATTTCTACCTATCTACTCTATCTAATGGCCTTCATCACCTAGTTAAGTAATTTCTGACTTCCAGTGGAGCGAGCCAAGCAAATGGTCCAAGAAATCCCATTTCTTCTTGTGCGGAATGGAGAACATTACCAAAGGACTCAGTGACACTGATTTACAACAAAGAGATTTATCTTTACAATAAATATCTAGCCATACATTACCATTTTCCAGTTTCTCCATGTATTCCACCACCGGATCGTAGAAACCCGGGTGGCTGTCAATCTCTTCAGTTGTAAGTCGAACGTGATAGAGATGTTCTAGTTTCCATTCTTCCAACATCATGCAGAGCTGACGTCTCAAAAAAATTTAGGAAGTGTTCTCTTGATCCTTTGTACATGCAGAATTAACCTTCTTGTGCAAGTTCCCAGAACCCACGGCCTGATTTTTCACAGGTATGGTGAAATAAGTAACATTGCATCCCTCAATAGAACCGGGTTTGTTTACCTCCCAATGACTTTCCTAGTCAAAATATCCTTTTGTGTACTCAAGTACATGACCATAAGTAATGCGACAACCTCCATAGAAATCTGATGTCTTCCTGTTTCGGGAAAATTGCTCAAGAAATGACTCCTCCTGCTCGCAATCGGGTTGATTTCCATAGGAACCATGTACAATGTGCTCTGTGCAGTTCTCAAACAATGCACTGTGTTCTTGGCTCTGGGTCTCAGGATCCCGAATTTCATTCCTCGAACCCGCCCTAGCATGGGCGTAGTCATCCTCCTCAACAAGGCCGAGCATGCAAAACATCTCCCCTTGACACGGGATCTTAATTCCAGGACGTATGAAGAGGTCCCGATTCTAGAAACCTCACCATTTTTTCTATTAATTCCCAATGCTATCACTCAAAATATACCTAAGGTTGTGGAAGGTAATCTCAAGGTAACAGCAAAAACCACTTTTAGAAATAAATTGGCTTCTCTTTCCAGAGAGGGATCTCTCAGATATAAATTTAACAAGGCCATATATTGGAGTCAACAATTCAAGTTATGCGGATGGTTGAAACAACACATATAACCATTGGAAAATGGAGTCAAAACAGATAAAGATAATACAAAGCTTCATACACCGAATTTCAACAAAGGCAAGATAATCATTCAGTTATAGTCATTCATTAATTTTCAGGAGATAGGAGAGAAACATGAATAGTCCATCAATATAGAGCATCACAAGATGAATTCCATATCAACTTTAGAGGAAATGTTTGTGAATATCTGAGACAATAGCCAAAGCATAACATGTATGAATTCTAAAACTATTAAACACTACATTCATATATGAAAGAAAACAGAATGGAAGGTAAACACTTAGAAAACAATTACAAGGAAAGAAGGCACAGACTGTAACATAAACAACACATGAATCTTTGAAGGTCAGATAGCTTTCAGCTCTGTAATTTCATTCAAAAAATAATTTCTCATGAAAACATCAGTCCAAACTTATGGGTTCCAACCCCCAATACATCAAATAAATTCAAATATATACAAAAATAGTTTCTTCCCAAAATAACCAACTAATTTGTTAATCATAAGTTTTTTGTAACCATATCCCTAATAACTAGGAATAATAATTACATTCTCTGATTGAAATAACAGATTCCTTGATTATAGCAAACTCCGTAACTGCAAAACATCACGAACAAACAGCTTCCCGAACTGCAACACCTATCTTCATGAATGTAGTATGTATTTGGTCTTCCCAAATTTCTCCACGATCTTCCATTGTTCCACATTTGGAGTGTCGTATGATGTCATCTCTCTTATTGACACCTCCAAATCCACATAAGATTCATAAGACACGGCTGGTAATCCTTTTTTAATAATTAAAAAACTGTCCAATATCTCAAAGTCTTCTGTCAACTTTTCCACAATAACCTTTCCTGTTAACCCTTTGACTAAATCTTCAAATTTGGAATGATCCATGCGATTTTGTACCAATAAGCTGTGATATTGTTCCTGGGAAAACAACCATCCTTTGTCATCCCAAAAAGAAGGGAGACCATCATCAAATAAATCTTTAAAAGCAGTCATGAAATTCTTTATTTGAGAAGACATGTTATTCGCCTTATCCTTCACTACTTTTATGAGTTGATGTTTATTGATAAACTTCTTCACCCATAACACAATTGCTACCCTGCCTTTGATCCCAATGTTTTGCAAATTTTGATATGTTAAAGAATTCAAGAAATTCACAGCATTGTGAGCAGTATTCAAAGGCTTCTTTTCCATGGTTTCATTGGCCAATTTCAATCTTTGAGTAGCCAAATTTACCAGTGCGCTTTCATCATCAATAAAATTTAAATAATGCCTAAACTTAGTGATTTCCACAGACAAAGTATCCCAAATCAAATGTTTAGCTCCCTGTAAAGGAGCTCTTCCTGTATTTCTTTCTTTTAATTCATTGAATTTTTCTGTAATTGTTTTATCATTCCACACTTTATTCTTCTCTTCAATGCTCTTAGCCAATTTTGATTTGATATTTTCATTCTCCTCTTTCAATTCTTTAATCTCCACTTCTTTCAAACTCACCTGAGACATAGGAACTAATAAAGCATCTGCAGAAAATCCATTTAATCGTCTTTCAACATTAACAAGGGGTAAATCAATATTAACAAAGGGTTGATTCATCAGTTCTTCCATAACATGGGGGTGTCACCTAGGGACCAATATGATATCACGTCCGTTCATATTGGGGGGGTTAAAATTAAAAAATTAAAAATTAATATATTGGGGGTATATTAGGGGTAATTAGGGTTTTTTTTTACTATTTAAATATGCAATATGTTGGGGCACATTTTATTCAAATTTTTGGCCTGAGCCATTCACGAGTCCTCCGAGCCTTGCCTGCGTGCCTGTGCCTGCGATCTGTGCCGAGTCCTCCGAGCCTTGCCTGCGTGCCTGTGCCTGCAAGTTGTGCCTGTGCCTGCGAGCTAGTTTGCCGAGGAGCTCCTGAGGTCATTAGCAGAGGAAGGGAATGGTTATACCAAGATATGCTTCAGCAACAAAAGCTTTGGTCTCGATGCTGCTCGTGTTGCAGAGAGAATCTTGATGGAAGTTCAGAGTAATCTGACTAATGTTGATCTTTCAGATTTCATCGCAGGAAGAGGCGAGGACGAGGCCCTTCAGGTAATGGCCATATTTTCATCCGTTTTACAAGGGTGTGTATTGAGGACCTTGAATCTTTCTGACAATGCACTGGGTGAGAAGGGCGTTAGGGCTTTTGGGTCTCTGTTAAAATCTCAGAAAATGTTGGAGGAACTAGATTTTATGAACAATGGTATCTTTGTGGAGGCTGCTAGAGCCATCTGTGAGCTTCTGCCCTCCATTGTGAGGCTTAGGGTTCTGCATTTCCATAATAATATGACAGGGGATGAAGGGGAAAAGGTTCTTTCAGGGCTTGTTAGGAACTGCACTGCGTTGGAGGATTTCAGATGCTCATCTACTAGGGTTTGTGCTGCGAGTGGTATAGCTCTAGCAGAAGCTCTAGGAGCAGGTGATAAATTGAAGAAGTTGGATTTAAGGGATACCATGTTTGGGAAGAAGTGCGGGGTTGCTTTGAGAAAATCCCTTTCAGGCCATTTGGGTCTCACAGAGGCTTACTTGAGCTATCTTGGTTTTCAGGATAAGGGGACAATAGCTCTTGCCAACAGCCTCAAGGAAGGGGCTTCATCCCTCAAGGTTCTCGAGATGGCAGGCAATGAATTTACTGCTAAAGCAGCTCCGGCTTTGGCAGAGTGCCTTGGTTTGAAAAAAATGCTTACAAAGTTAGTTTTGTCAGAGAACGATCT
>LPNX010843540.1:118164-184635 GCA_001517045.1 Pseudotsuga menziesii | reverse complement strand
ATAGTGGGGCTTATTTTGCAAACTGGTAATTATAAGGGGACAGACTGAGGTTTTCATCAGGATTTTGAGTCAAAATTGCTTGGCTGTGAAAACTCAGTTAGTACTTGTGGGAAAGAGTTTGTCCTATGAGTACTTGCAAGCTAGACATGCTGGCATTGAATTTGACTATCTGGCATTTTGAAACCATTTGTTTTGAGAGGCGAGCCAGGTTTGACTCATGAGTCCTAGTCAATCTTGGTGAGTTTTGCTACTTGTTTCCAAGGGTGGGCATGCTTCCCCAGGGCAATGCTGATTGGAAATGTATGAGAAACGAAATTAAACAATATGTAGGATAATTTGAAGGCTATGTAAATCTATCCTTTATAGCAGTCTTATAAGTTCTATTTAAATTTATTATGGGATCCAGATTTGATAAAGTATATGCATGGCGGTTGGGCTTTGGGAGATGGTACTCATCTGTCTGATTATATCCTAATTTATAAACATAGAATGCACTTTCTGTTGTTACCAAATTATTATATTGGACTTCTAGTTGACTACAAAATAAATCGAAGCATGCCTGCATGAATAGTATAAGGTGGCAAATGCTGCCCTGAATGTATACTTAGTTTCAGTGCTAGTACAAGTAGCCAACTAAGAAAATAATGTGTTTTGTAAGAAATCATTCTTCTTTTTTGCATATTTTCTTTAATCATTGTATTTATTATTTTAGTCTATTGTTCAATTGCTAAAGTTGATAACATGTTTCTCAACATCTGGCTCTGATATCATGTTGCAAATTGGACAAGCTAGGAATCAAACCCTCAGGCCTGGGCTGCTTTATCGCTGAGCTAACTGCCCTTTTTGTGACTAGTTCAGTATCAAGGAGAGGATTGATTTCTCTAATTCTCTCCTTCAAGCGACAATTTGGCTGAAGCCTCCTAGCCAACACAACTAAAGTTCATAGAATGTGGCTGCCTTTAGATTTGAATGGTTTCAGAAGCACCTACATCTTTGAAAAAATTAGACACAATTATCTGCCAAAGTTAATTTATATATGGTTTATAATGGTAAGGGCACTTGTTAACCTTATTTTAAGATAAACTTTTAAAAACTGTATTACCATATCTCACTTTCTTTCATGTCTGACCAAGTTACAGTAAAATCAGCCCAAGCAGATTAATTTTTAAGTAAGTGCAAAGAATTTGTTTAAACTTTAAAGTACCTCGGGATATTTTTGAAGAGGATGGAGATCTGCAGGTTAGTCAATTTTGAAAATGTGAAATGTATGTAATTATTGAACAAAATGAGAGTGATTCATGTCAAAACTAAAGAGTAATCAATCACCATTGTTGATTGGAAAGTTGCAGAGCTTGAACCCAGCGCTGCACAACCTTACCCTCACCCTTACACCCATGAAAGGTCAACTAGCATAGACTTGCTAAGCCTGGGTTTGATATGCGCATCGAGGGAGCTAGAAGTTGCATATATCGAAGTCTAATATTTAATAGATCCCTCATTTGTTTTAACTCCATATATCGATCTTCTAGCTTCTCAATCTTGATGTGTATATGAAACTAGGGTCCAGCTTTAGATGGGTTTGTAATACTGTCAGTATTCGACGCATACAGAGAAATATCTAGATTCAATGCACTGTTAGATAGATCCCACCCACCCAAGTTTAAATGGGTCTTTGTTAATGTAAATATTAAATGTACCATATGCATTGTCTAGATCCAATGCGCTATTAGATGGATCCCCACCCACCCAAGCTACTGAGCACCTCGCTTCTATCTCTCGGTGCAATGAATATCATATTCTAGGTTTATTCAGTGGTTAATGATCATATAAGATTCAGGTGTATGAGAAGCCTCATATCTAGAATCCATGCCCTTCTTGTTCACTTTGTCTTCCCACAGTGTTTTTGATGTCTGAACCCTTAAACAATTTTTGTAAGACTGAGGGGCATACTGTAGAGGAGTGCTTCTTATAAGCGACCCTTGCATTGTATTTTGATTTTTCCTCTTTACAGACCAGATTGGCCGTTGGGGAATACCAATATTTTGATGTTTTTAGCAATGTTGCTTTGTAATTTAGGATCTCTGTTAGTAGATTCTCTAATTCATGGCTTGCTTTACGTGTATGATGTTTTACCTTGTTGGAGATGCAGTAGTAATTCCCTCTACACATTCTATAACATTGTATTTTGTTTTTTCCTATTTATGGACCAGATCGGCCTATGGGGTATATCAATATTTTGATATTTTTAGCAATGTTGCTTTGTGATATAGGATCTTTGTTACTAGGTTCTCTATTTCTTGGCTTTCTCTACTTTTATGTTGTTTTACTTTGCTGGAGATGCTGCAGTCATTCCCACTACACATTCTATTCATGTATTGTTTCAGTTCACAGGTAAAAGGTTATGAGTTCCATCCTCGTTTGGTGCTGCTGCATTTTTATTATACATCTCCAACAGGAAAAATATGAATAAGCATCAATTGTGTGGGTACCTGGCCAACACAGGGTTGGTTTTTTGGTTAAAGATCCATATCCAAAGATAAAAAGATACGAGTTATGAGTTCCATTGCCTATTTTTTAGCTGTTTAATTAATGTATAAATTAAATTCCAATGTATGGTTGTTGTCAGCTATCTTGTACTTGTTGCGAATACTAGTGATAAGCTACGCGTTACAGGAGGCTGTGCTATTTATTTTCACCTTTGTATGTGTTGCAAAACTTGCATATCCTTTAGTCTGACCAGGTCGGTGTAGGCAATGGCTAATCTTGCACTAAACAATATGTGAAGTAGTTCTTTATTTGCTGATGTTTATTTTTTTTCTTCCCACTTTACAAGTCTAATTAATGTTGGACTCTTTCTCTTCTCTTGGCACCTATTATAGCTATGTTCTCATCTGCCGTATACTGTTGTAAACTTGTAATCTCACCTGGCGGTGCCAAATGATCATTAAATGTTAATTTTGTTAGAAAAAGCTACCCACATTACAGGTACAAACAGTTGGCTGCTTCTTTTAGGAATGCTTATTGAACAAATATAATTATTAGATAATGCTTGGTTGCTAATATTGGTAGGATACACTTTAACATTTTTTTGCAGTTATTCTGTCTTTTTGGAAAATACATTCTACAACCATTTGGTCTCTGTGTCCTTGACAATTTTTGAATTCTCACCAGCCTATTTAAAACAGACACTCTTTATCTGTTGGCCTCCACTTTGGGACAATCTCTTGGAACCTCTAAATGCTGAGTCTCTAGAAAGTAATCCTTACAGCAGAACAAACTTTACTTTAAAATGAAGAGCGATATCTTGCCCTAAACTTGAAGATATAAGCAAGAGTTTTCAGTTTTCTGAAGAAATTCATTCTATATATGTCTCCACCTATGACAATGTGGCTACAGTCCATTTTCAGAAGGATTTCAACTTTCCATTTAAGATGGTATTGCTAAAAATAGTCCATTTGCAAAATACTATTTTATGTAGGTTCCCCTGTCTGCCAGAGTAAATATTTTTTATTTACAATTTTATGTATAAAGTTCAAGACTTTATGTAATTAAAACCTTAGTTAATATATTCTGAATCAGTCCAAAAGTTTAAAATGAAAGTTGTAACATATATAGTTTCACATATATTGCATTTTATCAATTGATATTTATGCCACATTGCTACATGTGGTATTTACCCTTTCTTGCTACATTAACCATATGGACAAGGTAAGGGATTTCCTATCACCAGAGAATTTAGTCCACTGCACAACTACTGATTGTTTTGTGCATATTATTGTCATGGGATCTTTGGGTAAATCATTCTTAGGGGCAGTTGTGCATTAATCCATGGTAGATTATCATGTATTATGGATGATTTTTATGGGTTGGTAATCATATTATCATAGATCCATCTTGACAGGATCTATTATGTCCAGACTCCATAGGGATATAAAAGAGTGTACATTTCCAGCTGTAGCATACACATGGCTTCTCTCTGTGCAATCATTCACTTGTCATGCATATTTCATATCTATTGAATCAATGATTACAAAGTCATTATAGTCTATATGATGGAGAAGCTTTTATTGTGGTGAGGTTTGTATCACAGATGCTGAATAGTACCGGTTTCTTGATTTGAATCAACCTAGTGTCTCTTATGCTTTGTTAATTCACATCAGCCAAATACTTCTAAATCAACATGCAATGCTTGGTAGTTATGTCCCTTTTGACAATTCTTGAAAATAAAACAGCAGACCGAGAGCATAAATTTGAATACCTTCCTGCATTGTTTTGTTACTTGTAAATATTTGGGTAGTGGGTATGTCTCATAGGACAAGTGGGTAGTTGTGTTTTATCATTAACGTCCCTACCACTGACGTATGTATGGGCCCTAGTATTTTTTGATTGATTACTAAGTTTCTAGCTTCATTCTTGCGTGGGATGGGATATATCCTTTTAAATTTTTTGGTGCAAACAAGTTGTTCCACTGTTCATTGTCTAGGTTCCTCCTAAGGTCTATTTGGATCATGGATAAATGGATGCCAGCTCACAAGTTCATTGGATAAATGGATGCCAGCTCAACTCATCCATTCCTCTTGTTAAATTCATATTGTTTTTAATCTAAAAAGATTAACAATATGCATTGAAGATTCCAAATCAATTTTGTTTCTGAAGTTGTACAATCTCCTAGATACCAAAATGGTGCTTGGATAAAAATTTCGTGATGGAAAGAACCAATTATAAATGGTGTAAGTTTCATTTTTGAACCCTTCTTGGGGAAAACACACTATTGTTTGAGATTGGTATAAATAAACCCTCTCTTATTTGTTTTGACATCATGTGATACATTTTAATTCCTAATAAAGTGATTTGCCTAAGGGCGCCTATCAAGTGTCGCCCTTTCTTGTGTTTAGTTTTTTTTTCCTTAGGTAGAAATATAAAGGGGTATAAAAAATGTAAATGAAAAAATGGATACATGCAATATATAGGGAAAATAGGGGTTTTTTAAAATCGGCAAGGCATATTGGGAGGGGGTTAAAAAAATGATTTTGGAAGGTATTTTCCAATATTTTTTGAAAATAGGGGTATTGTTTCATATGCCACGAACGAACATGCTATGGCATGGTTTCACTAAGTGAAGACCCCGTGTTCCATAACCTCTTTTTCATCATTTTGATCTTTGTTCAACTTTGCAATCTGAGCTATCAATTCATCCCTTTCTACCTCCCACTTGTTTTTCTCCTCCCGCAGCTTCAATGATTTTCCTTCATAATCCATTATTTCCTGATAGACTTTCTCTTTTTCTTCTTGAAATGCAAACAATTATGAATATTGAACATGTTCAGCATTAGGGACTTTAAGCTTATTTTTCAACACTCGAATGGTATTATCCTTCTCCTCTAGAAGTTTCTTGGTCGCCTGCATATTACTTGGTTCGATCCCTAAGATTATAACATCTCCCTGCAACTTTTTAATTTGAATCAAATTTGCTTTATTTTCAACCTTCTCATGCTTCAATTGAACTTCCATCTTATCTACAAGACACTGTAATTTAGTAATTTTCACAATTGCATGTAACAAATCAGAATAAATAACATCTCCAGTTTGTTTATGGAGCTGTATTTTATCAGGAACACTGATTTTGTCCAGCTTCACGTCCATTTCAGACACTTTCTTATCACTTACCACAGCAAATTTTAGGGTATTCCTCTTTGCGTCTCGAGTAGAAATCGATGAAGTCTTTTGATTGATTAATTTCCTAACTCGAGGAAGCATATTCTTAGTTTCCTCCAATGACTTCATTTCTTTATCAGCATAACTTGACATTAACTCTATCCTGGATTTGTAACGGGAACTGGACTATGTCTTACTTTCATCTCCGAAAGAATATTGATGCATCTGTACATACTTTTTCTGGAACATGACCATCAAGTTTAAATATTCTGAAAATATTTATTCTAAAATAATTTGCTCATCTTGAGGATCCGTTTTGATCTTTTTATGGGAAATATCATCATCTACGTCCATGCCATTTGCTTTAGAAAGAGTCCTTTTATTCATAATGTTGGAATTAACAGACGCTTGAGCTGCTACAACCAATCTATTCCTCCTATCTTCATCAGCTTCTATATTTTCTTCAAAATTAGCTAGATTTGCTATTTTTTCTAATCCCTCAACAATTTGATGATCAAATGGCTTATTTTTGTTCAGTTGCTTCCTCTGAGAAATAATATGGTGTGGGTCATAATTCACTTTTTTCTCTTTTTGAAAATCCATAACTTCTAACAATTTCTCAATGACTAACAAGGAGCTTTTATTTTTAAAAATGAAAGGACCAAGTTTGAGAGGAAATTTAACATTGGAAGATTTTTTAAACGCCCCAAAATGTTCCTCTTATGCATATAACCTCTGTCTCATGAATTCTAATGCGAATATTCTTGGGGTCAAGAAAGCGGGTAACCTGTATGGTTCTCCAATGAATCCATACACTCTAAGAATAGTAAATTCTTTATGCAAAAACCAATCTCCTATTTTTGTCTTCTGAAGAAGACCGTAACATAAGTCTCATGTCTTCCAACACCCTTGGCAAGACATCATCAAAAAGAAATTTGTATATCTCATCCATGATTGTATTTACGAACTCGAACATGTTAATCTGTTTCGGAAGGTCTAGAGAAAACATGGTAGACAAGAAATGCAACTCTGACACATTAGAACACAAAAGCATGTTCAGCAAATATGACTGATATCTAAAGAACCTGACTTTAGGAAATTCAACCAATTGGGTATGGATAACTTCATATAAATACTCATCAAGCTTGAAACAATGGGATGAATGGGATTCATGGTCAGTCGAACCTATACTTAGCAAAAAACCTAAGATGACTTCATTGATATGCGTATCATCATCCAAACCCAAAACTTGACTGAAAAGTGACATGACCAATTGTACTTCCTCCTTGAAAACATTGACATTGTATGGAAGAAATAAATCCTCTAATCACTTACCATCTTTCAGAATACTGGATAAAAACTGACATCTGACTTCGGTTTTACAATTTTTATACAATTCAATCAAGAATTGCTCACTGAAATATTCATAGCTTTCAGGGAATCTATCAAGCAGACTCAATACCCCACGAACAGTTTTTCGCGTCAACTCTACAAAGGATTTTTTATGTTGTATGACTCATAATAACTCTTTCGGAATATGAGTAACTATTCGCACACCATTCGACAAATTCAGGAAAAGGTAGGGTTTGTTCAATAGCAAAGTAATATAAGAAAGAATTGCATACATTTAGAATATCATCCCCTTGTGAATTATGCTGCCACAAAAGCTCCTTTGAAACTGATAGACTACATACTGATAGAATAGGGTCAAATACATTCCTCTCCCTATCAACAACAACCTATTCTCTCTCATCTAGAACTCCACAAAATATTCTTGAACCCTGCTCCTTCTCCATAATAAAACAATGGTAACAAGTCTTCAACAAAGTCTCAGTGTTTTAAGGCTTACCTAGTAACTGTTGGATACGTAGAAGTTGACTTTCGAAAAAAGATGGCACACTGTCCCTTCTTCTTTTCACCAGCAGCGTGCAAAAAAATGACTTTACCTAGGTCAACTCACTTTTTATACAACGGATCATTCCGGTACCCTCAACAAGTTGTTTTTCCTTTACCACTTTCCTCAGTGGAACTCACTAAAAGTCTCCATGTGGAAAGCGGTTTAAATTTCGCTACCACTCTTCCTTTTTAATTATCTCACAGCTTTTCACTCTAGAGTAGACTATGACCATTGATAAGACTTCATTTCTTATCTGAACCATTGGATCAAACCTGTTCTATGCAATCCGCTAGCCTTTCTCATTTTTTCAACCGTGCATCTTCACATCGTGGACTACCTCATGGTTGTAGATTTTATTTGCTTTATCTCTTGTCCATCGATCTTGCTATCTTGTTAACCAATTCCACTTCTCCGTCGAAATTTCTTTCTTGTGAAACTTTTCCCAGCGGATCAATTTGCAACCGTAGATTTTCACGCTCATAAATCTACACCTTTGAATTGTGCAATGAATTAACCAAAGTGTGCATTTTTAATAAGATACTCATGACTACCAACCCTTTACCAATTTTTATATATGCCTTTATCATTTTCTGACCACATCCTTCCTCAATTATTCAACATAGAGGGTGTTAACAACTGGCTCCAACTAGGGATGATATCCTCCCTGCGAGGTATCAAAGAACTCGTAGACCAGGTGCCTGTTTCTAAATTTTGTATCCAAACCTCCAAACTTTTTACTTTTTCTCTGATATATATTTTCTAAATAAAGAAAAATGGCTACCCTCCAAAATCTTAGGGCATTCACTCCAGGCTTCAAAAATATTCGGTTCACCATATGTACTACTTCAAGAAAATAAATATTTACAAACTATGGTACAAATTTTACCCTCCACATTAGGACAGGTAATGTTTCAAAAATATCCCATTAACAAGGTTAATCTCCAGCGAAACCCCATTTGGATATTCTATAATGAATGCATTTTCCCCTCTATGACCTGCAATAACATAAGGCCCTACCCACATGTGGTCAAATTTTCCATGCTTGTCTTCCCTAGGAGCATCCCATTTTAATACCAGGTCATCAATTTGGAACTGTTCTTCTTTCACCCTTCTATAAAAAGTATTTTTCATTTTTTCTTGGTGTATTTTCACTTTATCATAAGCTTTATTCCTTTTCTCCTCTAATTCGATAATTTGGTTTATTCTTCTCTGCATATGGTTCGGCTCATCCTGCTATTCCTGAAAATATTTCATAACCGGTACACCCAACAATGCTGGAAAAATGACTTCAGCTCCATATACCAATTGAAAAGGAGACATTCCAATTGCCCTTTTAGTGCTAATTATATTAGCCTACAAAGCATACTTAAGCTTGGTGTGCCAAGCTCTTTTGTTATCTTCTAACAACTTCTTAATAATTCTTACTAGACTCTTATTAGAAGACTCCACCAATCTGTTTACCTATGGATAGTAAGCAGTTGAATGATTTAGACTGATATGATATTTATGACAAAAATTAATCATCTTTTTGGATTTAAAAGTTGTTGCATTATCAGTCACTATTCTTCTAGGACACCCAAACCTAACCAATATATTTTCTTCAAGAAAATCCATAATTACTGTCTCAGTAGCTCTTTTGGTAGGTATTGCTTCAATCCACTTCATGAAATAGTCTGTAGCTTTTAGAATCCATTTATGTTGTCCTGAAGAATTTGGGTTTATTTCTCCAATGAAATCCAAACCCCACTACTGAAAAGGAGCTTCTGCTGTTATTGGATTAAGAGGAAGTGGAATTACCTTTATTTTACCATCAAAAATATGGCTTTGGTGACATGTGCTAGTTTCTTTGTACACATCCGAAAACAATGATGGCCAATAAAAACCTGCTCTCAAAATTTTGTTTGTTGTCACTTTCCAAGAGTGATGTCCCCCAAAGTTTCCTTTATGAAATTCCTTAAATGTGTGATGGGCTTCATTTTCTAAAAGGAAATTAAGTAACACACCTCGAGGGTCCTTCCAATAAAGATACTGATTTAAAATACAAAATTTAGCAGCTTTCAGCTTCACATATCTTGCTCTAGTTTTACTTAATCCTGCAAGAGCTTGTAAATTTTGAAGAACATGAACAATATCAGAATACCATGGAGATGTAGTGAAATCAATCATCACCTCCACCCCTGTGTCCAACTGATGAGATTGACTAGATAAGAAATTAAGCTGTAAAGATTCACAATTTGAATCTCTCAACATTTTTGTGATTCCTTGCCCTTTAATCAACTTGGTAGGCCTAATTTCTATATCATACTCCAATAATGTTGTTATCCATTTCACTCTTCTTCCTTCTAGATTAGGTTGTGTAAGAATCCCTTTTACTGCACTAGTTGGAACATGAGCAATTATATGTGAATGAAGAATATACACCCTGAAATCTTTTAAGGATTTAACCAAAGCATATGCATGTTTCTCCATAATATCATATTTTAATTCCCCATCTCTCAACATCTTACTGAAAAAGGCTATAGGTTGCTCCATATTCTCATTATTCTTCTGTAACAAAACTGCAGTAATAATATGTTCTGAAGCATATGAAAATATTAAGAAATCTTTATTGAAGTCTGGACTCACCAACACAGGAGCTTCTGAAATGGCTTGTTTTATTTCTTTAAAATATTTCTTAGCCTCTGTTGTCCATTTTATTTCATGACCCTTTTTCAGCATATTTGTGATATTCATTAATATTTCAGCAAAACTGGGAATAAACCTTCTCAAGAAATTTACCTGTCCCAGGAATGATTGTATTTCTTTGTTGCTTCTTGGTTCTCCTACCTTCAAAATTGCATTGACTCTATCAGGATCAATATTTATTCCATCCTTTGAAAATATGTGACCCAACAACTTTCTTTCTTCTAATGCAAAAGTTGATTTTTTTGGATTCAATGATATACCAAATTTTATGCATTTTATAAAAACTTTTTCCAAATTGTGAATATGCTCCCTATCATATCTTGAATATACCATGATGTCATCCATATAAAATACCACAAATTTACCTATTTCTCCTGCAAAAGCAATATCCATGGCACGCTAGAAGGTATCCCCTGCATTCACCAAACCAGAAGGCATCTTTGCATACATAAAAGTGCCCTGTGGTGTGGTAAAAGTAGTATTTTCTTGATCTTCAGGTAACACCTTAATTTGATTGTATCCTGAAAAACCATCCATAGTTGAAATTCTTTCTACTCCGACCACTTTCTGCAAAATATGATCCATCTTTGGCAAAGGATAATTATCTTTCATTGAGACTTTATTCAAATTCCTGAAATCTATACAAAGCCTTATTTCTCCATTTTTCTTTCTAACAGGAACCAAATTAGCAACCCACCTTGAGAATCTCAAAGTCACAATAATTTTGGTATCAAACAATTTTTTGATTTCCTTCTCAATAACTAGAAACGGCTTTGGATTTATTCTTCTAAGTTTCTGTCTAAAAGGTTTTTCTCCAAGTTTGATTGGAATAGTATGTTGTATTATTGAAGTATCATATTCCTTGATATCTTCATAACTCCAGGAAAACACATCTGTATATTTTTTCATCAAGTTCACATATTCTTCCTTTTCTTTGGAAGGCATGTTTTTAGACAACTTCACAATCTTTGGATTCTCTTCAGTACCAATATTTCTATCCTCAATAGCATTATCAACACGTTTCACTTTTAGATCTTTAGCAACATCATTTTGATCAAAAAGCTTCTCTAAGGGGATCAAACCTCTTGGTATAAAATTACTTTGTAATTGAATGATATCCTTTCCTCCTAGAGTTCCCTTCAATTTTTCAGTATTAATCATTTCTTCTTCACTTTCTTCGGCATCTTGGAAATTTTCACAATTATTATTTTCACCATCAATATGAGTGTTCACAAACTCCCCAGACAATTCTAAAAATCTTTTTATTTGCATATCATCTTCAAATACCTGCCAATATTTAGAATTATCAAGTATGGACTGTCTATTTACAATATCCACTTGATATTCCCTTTGACCAGCACTTGGAGTTTTAAATTTACCAGTAGCAACTGCCAAAGAATCAGCTATTGTATTCTCATATCTAGGAACCACCTTAATTATATGTTCTGTAAAAAAGTTACCAAACATATCCCATACTTCATTTCTATAATCCCTCATCCAAGGATGTCCGGTTTGATAACTGTCATTCACCTGGTTTATTACAAGCTCTGAATCTCCCAGAACTCATATCCTTTGTGCTCCCATATCTTTCAATGCATGCAGCCCAAGTAATAAAGCCTCATACTCAACCACATTATTTGTGCATTCAAACGTTAGTTTATATGATAAAGATTTAAAATCCTTGATAGGAGAAATTATATATACACCAGCACCAGCACCAACCTTTGCCACAGATCCATCAAAATACATGGTCCACAATCCATCTCTTTTCTGTTTCTTTTCCAAAACATCTTGTTCCTTTACTCCCTCTTCATTCTTTTCAGATATAGTTTGCAATGTAGATTCCAAATCACGTGGGACAGTATCATTAAAGAAAATAGAAGATCCCAAATCAGTATCGATGGCATATATATGATGAATATCATGTCTATCTTGGCTACTTACTACATAAGGAGTTATTTTCTCACTGTATAACCTCCTACTCCCATTTTGGACAGGAATAGTGGTGTATGACATGTCCATTTGTAAACTACCCTTTAACTTTGAAGTCCAAGATCTTGATAACAATATTCCAAATTTTGGTGGAATGTTTGCTACTACAACATCCATCACTACTGTTTTGGCTGGCAATTTATTTAAAGTCGCTACCATATCTTTAATTAGACCAAGACACTTCACCCTCTTAGAATCAAAAGAATACAAATCTTTATATGGCCTCGTAACTTCCAATCCCAAACTTTCAACTACTCATTTAGGCATTAAATTATGTGATGCACCTGAGTCTAACATGGAATTATGTACAACCATATCATGAACATTCAAACTCAACTAAAATGGAGGAACTTCTTCGTCATCTATAATTTCAACCTTTGGCCCAAATGAAATAGTAGGATTATCATCTGTCAATTCTAAAATGTCTGATTGAAACTCTCCTTGACCTTTAACCATTCTTGTTATCGTATCCTTGTATTCATTATTCCTCAACAACTCATTAAAAGGAATAGAAATCTTCAACTTGGAAATTTCATTCTGCAGATTGAAGATAGAAGTAAATTTCTCTACATCCACTTGTGCTATTTGTTTCATTTCTTTTGTTTTTTCTATTTTATTCTCAACTTCTTTATTCACAACAGGATATTTTTGTATTTCCTTTTCTTTTTTATGTATTTAATGAACTAGTGGAAGGTTGGTTTGGATTTGGCCTCCCTTTATTTACAACAACATCTGTGTTTCTCAACCTGATCTTCCTTTGTACATCATCCATGGCATGCAAATAACGCCTCTGATACTACTCTGATTCCTCCTCAAAATCATCATTTCCACCTTCTTGTGCAAACATATGATGTTCTTCTTCAATGAGGTATATCTGTGAATCTAATTCCCCAAAAATATGAATTTCATCTTCAACAAGCTCTTCTTCATCTGCAACATAATTCTCAGGGAAAGGTGGTCGAATATGTTGTTCTTCTTGATTCCTTGGGTTTCTCATATCTCTTTGCCTATTTTGTGGAGGCATAGGAGGATTTGGCCTTCTAAAATTTGGATTTTTGATTTGAGGATCAGCTTGCTCTCTATTAAATGATCTATTGTCCATGTCAATCTATCCATTAACTTTTCCATTGTTTTAAACTTCATTTCAAATTTAATATCAGTAGCAGAAGAAGAAGTAGAAGGCATATTTTCTTCTCTATTTTCCCTCCTATCAATGTCTCTTTGTTTCATCTTTCCACTCGCCATCATATTTGCTTCCACTTCTAAAGCATCTGTGAACATAGCAGCGAGACTCGTTGACTTTCTCTCCCCTAATGAAAAAGCAAATTCATTGTCAAAGGCCTCAGCATAATGAAGTTTTGTTAGATTTTTATCATTCAAGCTAGCATTATGATCTTAGGATCTTTAACTGAGAGAATAACATGCTGTTGACGGGCGTATTTGACTAAGCCCGCAAACAGGGGAAGACAACCCAGACCAGGATCCTTAAATCAGGCTCCAAGCTGTTTGGGATGGCTGTTCTCGACAGGTTTAAAGGCTCTGTTAGCCTCGAAATTTAAAAGTCTAAAGGTTAAAACTAATGCTACTGATTGCTAATAAATCCTACACTTACGATTACCAAGGTTAATTCATGTTATATATTACAGGATGACAAACTGTTATATTTAACCTACTTAAAGCAGTTAATTATAAACACAAGAATAGAAAGATAAAAATTAACAGAGTTAATGCCCTACAGAGATGTATAATATACACAGTGTACAGTAATTACAACAGAAATAATCTGAATATTTGTAATTCCTATAAAAGGATCTGATTCAAATAGATTTTTCGAATAATATAATCAATAAACTTAAACGCATATTATCCTAATCTACACTCTATCCTGATCAGGAGCAATGAAAAAAATTAACCTGTAATCGATTTATGCTGATAAGAACACTGTATGAAAACATTTGATAACATTTAAAGAAATTTAAACATTAACGAAACCATACAGAAATCGTTACATATTATATAACAATGATATCAATCATTAATTACAAAACATGGCATATCAACAAGATCGAAAACAGTAACAGTCGATACTTATAAATAATATTTGCACAATTCTTCAAAGAAATTATCACAAACATTTATAATATAGAAACGAGTGACAAAACCGATGGATATCCCAAATCATATGTCAAGTGTAAAAAACTATAAATATGTATTAAATATCACCAGTTCAAACGATGTAGCTACTGACAATTAACTATCTCGAGTCACAGATAGATCGAACAACGGTCTTGTCCTCCCTTTCCCCTAACTATCGACCTCTCCAATCCCCTATGCTATCTGTCCTATAAATACATTTTAATCTCCCAAAATAAAAACTTTCTAAGAGCCGGAGATAATCAAAATCGAAATCCTTAACTGATTTCGCATAAAAATGACAAGTGGGAACATGTCATTTTTCAGCATATGCGTAAATACTCAGTCCATAACAAGAGATAGAGGACACAGATAAGGTAACGACACCTGGAAAAGAGTTCCTGTAAGATCGATTTGCTTCCACATATACAGGGATCATCCATACAACCGAAATCATCAAAATCGGGGGAGGAAGATATCCATGATACCACCTGCAATGCAATACAAGAAAGAAACATAATTAAAATGTAATTAAAATAGAAAAACAACTAAAATAATTAATAAACAACTTCACACCAATCAAATGCCTGAAAATAAAACTTGATCATCAAAAACTTCAAACCTGATATCAAAATAAACGCACCGCCAAAACATTACAAATTTACTGGAGCATTAAAAACCTGGATATTCACACCACTTGACGGGTTTGGTGGCTGTCCCTTAAACTGCATGAGTGCAATCTGAGCATTGAGCTCTCGAAGTTTCTCTTCGTTTTTATCATTCTCGGACTGCAGTTTAAGCACTCATCTGATTAACTTATTCTTATGATTTCTCAAGCGTAAGAGCTGCTTATCATTGAAAACCATTTTCTCCATTAACTCAGCATTATCAACCTTCATCGAATCACGATTTGCTGCTACTTCTTTTACCCTCTCTTCCATTCTATGAATCTTGTCTAAAAGACAGTTAATGAACAAAGGATGCATCATACCATCAACGCAGTAAGAACCAGGTGAGCTTAACTCTACATGCTTCTCTTCAGTTGGATGACCAATGACAGGATTTACCTAAACTTCCTTATCAACCGGAGGAGGGTTATCATGGTCAAATTTCAAATTGAACTCGTGCTCGACAGACTGATCATTCACAGGCAGGTCTTCGGCTTCATCATCAATCACCACAGTATCAATACGAGCATTACCAGACACTGGGGTTTTGGCAGTATTCCCCTTTGCCATGCTCCTGGTAAACTTAATTGCCGACTTGTCCTTTGGTCTATCTCGGCCACGATTACGAATTTTATCTGTATCCTTGTGTGGCATAATTGGTGACAGGGAGGGAGACTTCCTTACGCGTTTCAAACCCGACGGAGTATCAGCACTTCTTGCTGGGGTAGGCATAGGATCTTTGCAAGGTTGAGGGTTCATATGGCCAGGGCTTGACAATGGTTTACATGGAGCGACCGCAGCTGAACTCGGCTCTTTGTGCTTGTTGCACTCATCAGGATTGTCAAACATACAATGACAGAATGAGGAAAAACCATTGGCCTCAACGAATTCATCCCAAGACCGGTTCGACTTCGACAACTCTCTATCGATTAAGATATGGACTAAACCATGATGGAAAAGACTGTGACTGACATTTTTAGGACCCCTTTTGATCGCATTAGACATCTTAAACAAACTATGCAAAAGATAATAAGGTAAGTTCAGTGGGAAACCTATGAATACAGACATAAGTCTGAGATGATATAGGTATGCTGATGACAGGCGGCCTTCGCAAGTGAGGTATCGGTGGATCAAGTCAAGAACAGGACGCCACTCCCTTTTAAAGTATTTGCGAGCTACCCCGGTTCGAAATGAAACATCCTGGTAGGGGATTTTAAGTAGATGCCGCCACTCTGTTATATCCATGCGTTTATATTTAAACCATCGCTCACCTTCTAGTGACAGACCTGTAGCAAGCGCCATTGATCTTTCATCAACCCGAAAACAGAGGTCACCCACTTCAACTTGATAATCGGCCAGGGAGAGAGCGAAAACCCTTGTAACTTCAAGGTTTGAATCAGAGAACCTTCTTATGAATGGCATCCACCCAATGGCCTGAAATTTAGCTGATAGTTCAGGGTCCAAATCTAGCAGTTTCATTTCGCACGACTCTACCCTCACCACAGGCGCCATGAACGAACGTGTTAAGGCACGTAAATGCACACAAAATAAGTACCACAGCTCGGTGAATGACAGAGGACCGGATAATGAGCACTCGGGATAAAGCCTGAGCAAGAACGAGAGATGAAACTCAAACCCATGATAAGGAAAATAAGCCATGAACGAACGCGGAGTGCGCCCCTGTAATTTCGGCATGGACGAGAGCATCATCATTGCAAGAGGTTATTGATTAACAAGGAATGATGGTAGAAGACCCCGGGTAAGTAATGTTATCATTATTCAACCGACGTTAATGATACATGACCCTTCGCAGTACCCAGAACAAGTGTCGAATTGACAGGCAGCCACGGCAGAGGACAAGTACTTAGACTTAAACGCGAAGGATAGGTTTCATTACCATTGTCATGATTGCATATGGACTTCGCAGTGAATGGATCAGGGTGGAGGCTACGACATAGTTTTTGATCTGACGTTGAACCATAATACATATCCCCCTACCTTAGCTTCGACTTACCCTTGAAAGGTGGCGGATGATAAAACATAATTACAAACCATTAAATCAAGAATCGACTTTGCAAAACCATACCATATAATAATGATCGGCATAGATATTTGAGGTAATGTCAACCATGGTTTGTGAACTTAGGATATGTCGGAAATGGCTGGTAACACATTTGGCTTACGTACTCTAGGTTTTGACCAAAGTCACCACGAACCAACCATTGATAATATTTCAACCCTAGTAATAATTATAATAACAAAATCAACAAAATCAATTCGTAATGTTTTGGATTAATTTCTAGATTAGGATAAGACGAAGGATATAGAAATCATTAATATTTATCCCTTAATTGTAAACCCAAAAACAAATAATAACTCATTAGTGATGATTTTGTTAAATATTCTATAGTTGTAAAGGTTGCTTTAAAAATAACGAATTTCCCCAATTCAGTAGCTGGCAAAATGGCATAATTTCAGTAGCTGTAATTCTTCTTTATTTTGCACGGAGAAATTCAAACATTTCATCAAACAAAATAGGATTTTGTTAGATGAAATAATGTTTTTTAAAGGCTGTTGAGCCAGGGCACAACAGATGGCGACAAGCTAGGCGGAACAGTTATCTCTGCCTCTTAACCTGAAATCATGCACATAAAGAAATTAAATCCTTAATACAAGCCATTATACAAAGATCACTATTTTAACATCTCAAACAAATTCAAGTATTTCACAGTTCTAAAACTTACCAGAAAATTACAGTTTCAGTGATTTGTTTGATAAAATCAGGTCTCCAACAGAAATTAGTCCTTAAAGAGTAAGACAGTAAATGGCTTAGTTTTAAGGATAAAATCTCAATACCACAAGCATGGCCCTGCTGCCAGCAGGCGTTCATAGCCTCAACAGGGTTGCTTCGAAACCCTCAGAACGCGAGTATCCTATCTGCTAGTTATACATGTACAATTCTGGTCGGGAGAAACTGTTACCACTATTTTCTTTTAATTTTATTCCTCATGAAGGCCATGGTTCAGGCTTGGTAACCAGATAGTAACCATGTCAGTCACCAGTCTGCATTACAGTAAAATGAACCGTCTCGTGATGAGACCTTTCAACCCTCAAAGTTTTTCGTCCAAGGGTCATTGCCCAGGCTTGGTGACCGGAGACGACAATGTTACTGGAAGCAAACCTATGATCCTGAGCAGATCAGCTCATTATGAGACCTTCTGTCCTTCAGATTTTTGCATATGTTCAAGTCCCTCCTTGTCCAGAACGTAATTATTATTAATCTCAAATGAGATTATCTTAGTAGATAGGGAGGCGAATCTGATCGTCTTTACGAGAAGGGATGGCGTAAAGGATTTAAATAGATAACTTTACCAAGTACTGTCCCAATCCTTTTGGGCAAATCTCTGCAGAGACTGATATAATTAATTAATATTAACATGGTTTGAGCTTTTCTAGTAAAATATAGAACGATGAAAACACCATTCTCTGTTCAAGAAGCAAAACAGAATGACATTTTCCAAGATAATAATGTCTTCGTGCACAACTTACAGATAAATAACAGAACTTAAAATGAGCCATCAATTCAAGGTTTGATGAATTTACCAGGTTCACAACACACAAATAAAACAGCAAATAAATCAAAAGAAAAACGAAATAAAATGCATCAAGCAAACACACCACACAGGTATATACAGGATGATCCCTTGAGGGGGATCAGCAAAAATATCTCTTAATCAGGTGACCATTTACTGGAAGGTTGTCAATGTCTCCTTCCAGTGTTTGTAACCTGAAAGTGCTAGGACCAAGTTTTTCTGTAATAATAAATGGTCCTAGCCACAGGCATTGGAACTTCGTATGTTTTCTTTTGTCTTCATGTTCCTTGTCCCATCTCAGGACTAGGTCACCTACTTCCAAATCTCGACTGACTGATTTTTTGAGGTCAAACCAACGCTTCACAGTCTGCTGGTGTTTCTCAAATTTTTTCCTAGCCAACTCCCTATCTTCCTCCCGTTTCTGCAAGGTGTTAATTCGATGCTCCATGGCAGAACATGGTACCTCCTGTACTGACTGGGCGGGCTGTAAGGAGGGTAAGAACAAATGAGGGGGTAAGATGGCTTCTTTACCATACACCAGGAAAAAGGGAGAGTTTCCTATAGCAGCTTTGGGAGTTACCCTTTCATCCCACAAGGCATTTGATAAGGCAGTGTGCCAGTTCCTATGATGATCAGCTACCATACGTTTCAGAATCTTGATCAGGTTTTTGTTGGAAGACTCGGCTAATCCATTACCCTGAGGATAATAATTGGCTGTATATTTCAACTTAATGCCTCTTTCCAATGCATACTCAGTTAATTTTACAGAAGAAAAATAAGTTGCATTGTCAAAAATCAGAGATTCAGGAACACCGAACCTAGTGATAATAAAAGAATGAAGGAAAGATATCACCTGTTCTGATTTGACTACTCGTAAGGGGATGGCTTCAACCCATCTAGTGAAGTAGTCTGTGGCTGTCAGGATATATTTATGCTGCTGAGAAGATGCCGGTGTGATCGGGCCAACAATATCCAGACCCCATTGCTGAAATGGGACTTCGATTATGACCAGCTGAAGTGGTAATGTTGCCTTCTTCAGTCTGCCCCCTGTTCTCTGGAACTCTTGACACTTCCTGGAAAAATCATATGCGTCTTTGAACAATGTGGGCCAATAGTAACCAGCTTTAAGTATCTTATGTGCGGTGGTTTCTCCGCTAAAGTGTTCTCCGGCTGGTCCTGCATGTAATTGAGATAACACATTATCAGCCTCACTTCTTTCCAGACAACGAAGGAGGCCTCCTTCAAAATTATTTCTAAACAAAATGTTATCAATAAGCTGATAAGGAGCAGATCTCAATCTCAAAGCTCTTTTATTACGTGGGTCCAAATGTTCAGGTGCATTCCCATGCAATAAAAAGAGCTTAATATCATTATACCAAGAGTCGGAAGGAGTAGAGATCGGAAAAACTTCCCTTCCAAATAAAGCAGGTTCACTAAAGAAGTGCAGATCAGATTCAGAACTGTCAGCAGACCCAGCTGCTAGCTTGCAGAGTCCTTGTCCTCTGACAATATTTAATGGTTTTATATCCAGGTCATATTCCTGAAGCGTTGTGACCCAGTGTGCTCTTTTTTCACCAAGATCCTTTTGTACCAAGAGATTTCTTACTGCAGAATATGGTACAATGACTTTGGTGTGGGACTTCAGTAAGTAAGGCCTGAAATGTTTAACAGATTTGAAAACACCGAACGCCTGTTTGTCTACTTCTGGATACTTCAATTCTACACCATTCAAACTGGAGCTCGTAAAAGCAATAGGAGCTTCGTTATTTTCCTGGTTCTTCTGTGTTAGAACAGCAGCATATGAAGAATCAGAAGCAAACGTATACAAAATGAAAGGTTTGGAAAAATCTGGGCTAGTTAGAGTAGGAGCTTCAACAATAGCTTTTAAGATGTCATGAAAAGATTGCTTCTCATCAGTAGACCATTTAAAATCAGCATCTTTTCTAATCATTTTCTGAAGCAGCCTAACAATTTTAGTAAACCCAGGAATGAATCTAGAAACAAAATTGATCTTCCCAAGAAAAGACTGCATGGACTTCTTCGAATGAGGCATGGAAATATGGGATATGGCATGGGTACATTCTAGGTCAATATTAATGCCTTGTTTAGACAGTAACTTACCTTCGGTTACCGCAAAAACTGATTTCTTTGGATTTAGCGAAATTCCATATTTCCTGCAGCGCTCAAAGACTTTCCTGAGATGGCTTAAATGATCAGCTCTGTCTTTTGAGAAGATAGTAACATCATCAAGGTAAATGACAACAAATTTACCAATCAGACCTCTAAATGCAATGTCCATTGCCCTTTGGAACGTTGCCCCGGCATTAATCAAACCAAATGGCATTTTTCTATAGGCGTAGGTTCCCCAAGGAGTTCTAAAATTTGTTTTCAATTGGTCTGCTTTGGATACCAACACTTGGTTGTATCCTGAAAAACCATCTAGCAATGAAAAAATTTCAGATCCGGAGACCTGCTGTAAGATTTTTTCCATTGGAGGGATAGGATAATTGTCTTTTTCAGAAACCCTATTCAGATTTCGGAAATCGACACATAGCCTTATATCACCATTCTTCTTTCTTACTGGGACAAGGTTCACCACCCATTGGGTATGTCATACTGGGAAAATTATTCTAGCTGCAAGGAGTTTATTCAATTCCTTTTTAACGGCTGGTTCTAGGCTAGGATGCATTTTCCTCAACTTCTGTTGAAAAAGTTTAGCCTCTTGTTTCATGGGTATGACGTGTTGCATTATATTTGGATCAAACATTTTCAGGTCGTCATACGTCCATGAAAATATGTCTTTGAACTCATTGAAGAGTTTAATGAAGGTTGTTTTTTCCTGAGCAGTATATGTACTGCCCAGATTAACACATTGGGGATTAGCTTCAGTACCTAGATTTACAATTTCAGATTGCATGACAGAACTGTTAGTTTTATAGTTCTTCGCAGCTTTGAATTTATCTTTTAAATCATAAAAATTTTCCAGTTTAATCACAGATATGGGAAGAGTGCTGACCTAATCGAGAGATTTCTCAATTGAACAAGGCTTATGAATTACCGCAAAATTATACAGGTCTTCGTCATGGGTCCTTTCGTCGATGACCGCATCCTTGAAAGTGTCCTTCATTGTTAGAAAATCAATCAGCTGCTGATCATCGTCGAAAACTCTCCAATTGATTATGTTGTCAGGTATAGATGGCCTGAAGAGCAATTCAACCGAGAATGCATCAGCAAGAATTTCTTCAGAAGGAATTAATCTCGAAGCCACATTAGCCAACAAATCAGCCTCTTGATTTAAATATCGTGGAATAGAACTGATATTGAAGGCTTCAAATGATAATAGCAGATTCCATACCTCTATTTGATAATTTCTCAGGTGCCCAGCAATACAATGTATAGTATTACGTACCTACCGAACAATAATTTCTGAGTCTCCTAAGACCACCAAAGCTTTAGCTCCCAAGTCGATTGCTTTTTTCAGCCCTTGTATGAGAGCTTCATATTCTGCAATGTTATTGGTGCAATCAAATTCTAGCCTGCAAGAAATGAAATACCTTCTTCCACGAGGGTCGATTAGTAAACAACCGGCCCCAGCCCCTTCCTTTGACTTAGAACCGTCAAAATAAAGAGACCAGAGATCATCATCCAGATCTGTATGCACAGTGTTCAGAACTGGAACTTCATCTCGGATTTGAGAAAAATGGATAATTTCATACTGCTGCCCTGAGTTCTGAACTGATGAAGTCTCAGCTTCGAGATCACCAAAGAAAGAGTCAACCATATAGTTGCCCATAATGGTATCAGTGAACAAAACCAGTTCATTTGAATCATCGAGTTCGGTTACAGTATGTTTCATATACCGTTCTCGATTGATCCTGCTCTTATTTGGGCAGCCATTATGAGATATCCATAGATGTGACCAGTCTATCACGAAATACGCATTGATTTTTTCCAACCAATCCCTGCTTAGAAACAGACCATATGCTTCCGGGATGTCTGCAACAATTATATCGATTATAAAGTGAACTTGAGGATTTGAAGCTAACCTTATCAGCACTTGCTTCAACTTACCTATTACTTTTACATTTGAACGATCAAGCTATACAATACTCGTATCACAAGGTTCAGGGACAGCATTAAGTTTTTTACATATAGAGTAAGGCATTACATTCTTGGAGGCCCCTGAGTCTATCATACAGTTATGTACTTTACGATTAAAAATTTTGAACGTAAGTAAAAATGGCGGGGTTGAAGAATCAAATTTCTTGCCTATGGATGATGCATTGACTGAAGATTTTTTTGAGCTATCCTTAATATTGACAGAACTATTTTGATTGGAAGGAGTCTTACCAGTTTTACTTGGGGAAACTCCTTGCATCACTTTATCTCGAATCAGGGGTAGCTTGAGAAGCTCATAGAGCGAGATGTTGGCTCTGCTTTTCTTTAAATCTTCAATCAGGTCGTATTCTAACTCGAGGGAATGGGCAGATTTAATATTTGTGGGCTGATCTTTGTTTTTGACAACGAAAGTATTATCTGCAGCAGTTGTACAAGGTTCACCTGGGGGCTGATCCTTCTTACTTCTGGTGTTGTACTGGTGCTGATTTACATTTACAACAGCCACATCCTCATCATCAGTCAATTCTGAGGTGTCCCAAAAATGATTGATGACATGGGGTGGTTTATTGTCATTGCTATCATCTGTGTTTTGGTTATCTTGAGAACTCTGTCCGATGGACTGAGTTTCATTTTCAGTAGATGTTTCTAGATCTGAAACTATTAATTTGAGGAAACTATTAAGTTCCTCAATGTTATTGGCTTCAGAGGGTGGAGTTTGTTTCACAGCTAGATTTTGAAAAGGTCTCCTGAAGAATTGTTTGGGTAATTCTTTGTTTGGGGTGTTTTCAGGAGTACCCTTTTTTAAATCAATGATTTCATTTGACAGTTTTTTAATAACTCTTTGGAGACTATCTAGATCTAAGGCATCTTGGCCTTTTTTGTCAGAGCTTGCTGCAGTTTTGGCAAGACTGTCAGTCTTCTTCCGACAAGAAGATGCTGAATCGGTATCTACTCCGGGATTCGCGTTTGTGGCAGTCACATCTTTTTAGACTTTAATTGCCTCTTCAAAGTTTTCAGCGAGGGTGAGTTTGGCCTTTTGTCTGACAAACATAGTTATTTTTCCAGGCAGGGTGAAGTGTAAAATTCAACGGTGACATCTTCAGTCGGCCTTGAAGTAGCAGGGATTCTATTCCTTAGAGTTAAAAAACGCTGGTTAAAATCTTTGACCCTTTCCTTAGGTTCCATGTGGATCTTAGATAGTTCTAATACTAATACTGCTAGAGTTTTGTCATCTCCGAACTTGTTCATGAATGCAAGGTCAAATTCGTTCCAGCTAGTAATGGAACCAGCTGTAAGTGAAAAATACCACATCGATGCTTTTCCTTCAAATGTATAAGGGAAAAGCCGACAGACCACATCTTCATGTTCAACATCAAGGAGTCGAACTGCCAACATAAACTTCTTGACATGATCTTCCGCTGGCTCTTTCGACTCAGGGTTGAACTTAGGCAGTAATTTCTCAGGGTGTTTAGGTAAAGGGTGTTGAACGTCGGGGACGGCCACTGCATCCTGAGCTAGCCATGGCATATTAGCATTGGGGTTTGGAGGGTTTGCACCTGCCATGTTTCTTGGATTTGGAGGCGGTGAAGGTGGTGTTTGTGAAACACGAGGAGGTGATCGAGGCGGCGATGGTGGTTGTCCAGTCCCTCCTGAAGCAGGTGGTCCTGAAGAAGAGGAAGGCTGGTTGGTGCCTGTAAGAGATTGTTGTATATGAGGATCGGGATGGGCACCTAAAGGCTGTTCTTGTTCTCCCAAAACAGAATCAGGATGACGAGTACGAGGATGTGTAATCTGCGGAAGAGGTAATTCAGTGGGCTGGCGCCCGGTGAGATTCGAATAAGCCCTAGTTAAAATTCTACGATATTCATTTATGTCTTGCTCGTACTGGTCTATTTCTTCAGGTAAGTGAATACCGAGAGAGTTGAACTGAGAGATCAGATTTCGAACAGAGTCGCTCACTGGGGTTTCATTCACTCGTGATGAACAGTGAGAGCGTGGTTGTGTATTTGATTGTATTTGAGGGGTAATAGGATGATTAACTTTGTTTACAGGGTTTTTTTCATCCGCCATTTGCCTAGGCTGGCCCTCCTTCTAGCGCCATTGTTGATGGGCGTATTTGACTAAGCCCGCAACGGGGGAAGACAACCCAGACCAGGATCCTTAAATCAGGCTCCAAGCTGTTTGGGATGGTTGTTCCCGACAGGTTTAAAGGCTCTGTTAGCCTACAAATTTAAAAGTCTAAAGGTTAAAACTAATACTACTGATTGCTAATCAGTCCTACACTTATGATTACCAAGGTTAATTCATGTTATATATTACAGGATGACAAACTATTATATTTAACCTACTTAAAGCAGTTAATTACAAACACAAGAATAGAAAGATAAAAATTAACAGAGTTAATGCCCTACAGAGATGTATAATATACACAGTGTACAGTAATTACAACAGAAATAATCTGAATATTTGTAATTCCTATAAAAGGATCTGATTCAAATAGATTTTTCGAATAATATAATCAATAAACTTAAACGCATATTATCCTAATCTACACTCTATCCTGATCAGGAGCAATGAAAAAAATTAACCTGTAATCGATTTATGCTGATAAGAACACTGTATGAAAACATTTGATAACATTTAAAGAAATTTAAACATTAACGAAACCATACAGAAATCGTTACATATTATATAACAATGATATCAATCATTAATTACAAAACATGGCATATCAACAAGATCGAAAACAGTAACAGTCGATACTTATAAATAATATTTGCACAATTCTTCAAAGAAATCATCACAAACATTTATAATATAGAAACGAGTGACAAAACTGAGGGATATCCCAAATCATATGTCAAGTGTAAAAAACTGTAAATATGTATTAAATATCACCAGTTCAAACACTGTAGCTATTGACAGTTAACTATCTCGAGTCACAGATAGATCGAACAGCGGTCTTGTCCTCCCTTTCCCCTAACTATCGACCTCTCCAATCCCCTATGCTATATTTCCTATAAATACATTTTAATCTCCCAAAATAAAAACTTTCTAAGAGCTGGAGATAATCAAAATCGAAATCCTTAACTGATTTCGCATAAAAATGACAAGTGGGAACATGTCATTTTTCAGCATATGCGTAAATACTCAGTCCATAACAGGAGATCGAGGACACAGATAAGGTGACGACACCTGGAAAAGAGTTCCTGTAAGATCGATTTGCTTCCACATATACAGGGATCATCCATACAACCGAAATCATCAAAATCGGGGGAGGAAGATATCCATGATACCACCTGCAATGCAATACAAGAAAGAAACATAATTAAAATGTAATTAAAATAGAAAAACAACTAAAATAATTAATAAACAACTTCACACCAATCAAATTCCTGAAAATAAAACTTGATCATCAAAAACTTCAAACCTGATATCAAAATAAACGCACCGCCAAAACATTACAAATTTACTGGAGCATTAAAAACCTGGATATTCACACCACTTGACGGGTTTGGTGGCTGTCCCTTAAACTGCATGAGTGCAATCTGAGCATTGAGCTCTCGAATTTTCTCTTCGTTTTTATCATTCTCAGACTGCAGTTTAAGCACTCGTCTGATTAACTTATTCTTATGATTTCTCAAGCGTAAGAGCTGCTTATCATTGAAAACCATTTTCTCCATTAACTCAACATTATCAACCTTCATCGAATCACAATTTGCTGCTACTTCTTTTACCCTCTCTTCCATTCTACGAATCTTGTCTAAAAGACAGTTAATGAACAGAGGATGCATCATACCATTAATGCAGTAAGAACCAGGTGAGCTTAACTCTACATGCTTCTCTTCAGTTGGATGACCAATGACAGGATTTACCTGAACTTCCTTATCAACTGGAGGAGGGTTATCATGGTCAAAGTTCAAATTGAACTCGTGCTCGGCAGACTGATCATTCACAGGCAGGTCTTCGGCTTCGTCATCAATCGCCACAGTATCAATACAAGCATTACCAGACACTGGGGTTTTGGCAGTATTCCTCTTTGCCATGCTCCTGGTAAACCTAACCGCCGACTTGGCCTTTGGTCTATCTCGGCCACGATTACGAATTTTATCTGTATCGTTGTGTGGTGTAATTGGTGACAGGGAGGGAGACTTCCTTACGTGTTTCAAACCCGACGGAGTATCAGCACTTCTTGCTGGGGTAGGCATAGGATCTTTGCAAGGTTGAGGGTTCATACGGCCAGGGCTTGACAAGGGTTTACATGAAGGAGCGACCGCAACTGAACTCAGCTCTTTGTGCTTGTTGCACTCATCAGGATTGTCAAACATACAATGACAGAACGAGGAAAAACCATTGGCCTCAACGAATTCATCCCAAGACCGGTTCGACTTCGACGACTCTCTATCGATTAAGATACGGACTAAACCATGATGGAAGAGACTGTGACTGACATTTTTAGGACCCCTTTTGATCGCATTAGACATCTTAAACAAACTATGCAAAAGATAATAAGGTAAGTTCAGTGGGAAACCTATGAATACAGACATAAGTCTGAGATGATATACGTATGCTGATGACAGGCGGCCTTCGCAAGTGAGGTATCGGTGGATCAAGTCAAGAACAGGACGCCTCTCCCTTTTAAAGTATTTGCGAGCTACCCCGGTTCGAAATGAAACATCCTGGCAGGGTTTTTTAAGTAGCTGCCGCCACTCTGTTATATCCATGCATTTATATTTAAACCATCACTCACCTTCTAGTGACAGACCTATAGCAAGCGCCACTGATCTTTCATCAACCCAGAAACAGAGGTCACCCACTTCAACTTGATAATCGGCTAGGGAGAGAGCAAAAACCCTTGTAAATTCAGGGTTTGAATCAGAGAACCTTCTTATGAATGGCATCCACCCAATGGCCTAAACTTTAGCTGACAGTTCAGGGTCCGAATCTAGCAATTTCATTTCGTACGGCTCTACCCTCACCACAGGTGCCATGAACGAACGTGTTAAGGCACGTAAACGCACACAAAATAAGTACCACAGCTCAATGAATGACAGAGGACCGGATAATGAGCACTCAGGATAAATCCTGAGCAAGAACAAGAGATGAAACTCAAACCCATGATAAGGAAAATAAGCCATGAACGAACGCGGAGTGCGCCCCTGTAATTTCGGCATGGACGAGAGCATCATCACTGAAAGAGGTTATTGATTAACAAGGAATGACGGTAGAAGACCCCGGGTAAGTCATGTTATCATTATTCAATCGACGTTAATGATACATGACCCTTCGCAGTACCCAGAACAAGTGTCAAATTGACAAGCAGCCACGGCAGAGGACAAGTACTTAGACTTAAACATGAAGGACAGGTTTCATTACCATTGTCATGATTGCATATCGACTTCGCAGCGAATGGATCAAGGTGGAGGCTACGACATAGTTTTTGATCTGACGTTGAACCATAATACATATCCCCCTACCTTAGCTTCGACTTACCCTTGAAAGGTGGCAGATGATAAAACATAATTACAAACCATTAAATCAAGAATCGACTTTGCAAAACCATACCATATAATAATGATCGGCATAGATATTTGAGGTAATCTCAATCATGGTTTGTGAACTTAGGATATGTCGGAAATGGCTGGTAACACATTTGGCTTACGTACTCTAGGTTTTGACCAAAGTCACTACGAACCAACCATTGATAATATTTCGACCCTAGTAATAATTATAATAACAAAATCAATTCGTAATGTTTTGGATTAATTTCTAGATTAGGATAAGACGAAGGATATAGAAATCATTAATATTTATCCTTTAATTGTAAACCCAAAAACAAATAATAACTCATTAGTGATGATTTTGTTAAATATTCTATAGTTGTAAAGGTTGCTTTAAAAACAACGAATTTCCCCAATTCAGTAGTTGGAAAAATGGCATATTTTCAGTAGCTGTAATTCTTCTTTATTTTGCATTGAGAAATTCAAACATTTCATCAAACAAAATAGGATTTTGTTAGATGAAATAATGTTTTTTAAAGGCTGTTGAGCCAAGGCACAACACACGCATAGCAATAAACACAAGAGACAAGAGACACAAAGAATTTTCCTCGGGGAAACCATAAAGGCGAAAACCCTGCAACTTCCTCAAAGATAGAATCAACACCAAAAGTAAAACCCAAAAACATAAACATGATCTCCCGATAGTAGTAGTCTCTCGCTCTGATCTCAGCAACTTCTCTCTCACTCATGCGCTCCAATGAGTGAGCGTGTGTGTGATAAATAGTGAGGCTCACTCTCTATTTATATTCTTTCATTCACTTGAATCCCACCCCAACATATTGGCCTCACTTAACAATTACTTACCAGAGCTGACATCTCTAGGAGTGTCTAATAACCCTAGTGCCACACAGCTTGTGAGGAATTTTCCCCCCTCCAACCAACAAGGAGGGTTATCCTTAACACAATGGTGGGGACTATTTCCCTGAATTACAATAACTCACCTAGGGTCGAATTCTCTAGGATAGTCTAATAAACCTAGGGCCCCACAACTACGGGGACTTTAACCCTTGATCAATAGGAGGGTTACCCACAACGACTTGACCTGACTTGTTTACATTATAAAACCTCCCGATAGGAACATCAAGGCATGACATGACTCAAATACATTAAAGACACATGCCAGAATAAACATCGGGCTACAATACATAATATATACGGATTAATACATTCCAAAGTTACAAATACATCAACACTCCCTTTAACTAGGAAGGTATTCTCTTGTTACAATTTATCAACACAAGTCTTCTTCTCTGTATCATCTGGATCATCATCGAGTCATCGTCATATGCAATTCATCTTCTTCTTCAATTTATATTCATCTTCAAGTCATTTTCATCGTCGAATCTGGATCATCACTCGATTTGGATCAGCACTAGAACATCATCACTAGATCTGGATCATCACTCAATCTGGATCATCATCACTCAATCTGGATCATCACTCGATCTGGATCATCATCACTGGATCTGGATCATCACTCAATCTAGATCATCACTCCTGGATCATCATCACGAGTGCTATCTCATGATTCTTCTCGTCACAGGAAGTTCTACAGAGCTAGCCCTTTTTCATGCTGGTTGTAAGCCTAGCCTCCATGTAGGTCTTCTTCAGTGCTTATATCTGACCCTAAGTCAAAATGGCCCGCCTAGCACTTACATCCAACACCATGTTAGAAAGGCATGCCCAGCACTCACATCTTACCATGCGGGAACACATCCCACAACCCTGTGAGAAAGGCCCAGCACTTACATTCACCATCATGATAGGACACACCTACTATAATCTATGAAAAGGCACAACACTCACATCCACCAACATGATAGGACACACCTACTATCATCTGTGGAAAGGATCAACACTTACATCCACCAGCATGGTAGGACACACCTACTACCATCTGTGGAAAGGCACAGCACTTACAATACCAGCATGGTAGGACACACCTACTACCATATGTGAAAAGGCACAGCACTTATATCTGACCATGGAAGGAACTTAATCCTCTCACCATGTCAGAATGGCTCTCAGTCCCAGACTAAGGGTTCCTGGTAACTGACTAGGTGCCTCCATTCTCCAAGAGAATGGCATCAGCCCTTATATCTGATCAAGTGGGAACACATCCCTCAATCACATCAGAATGGCCATGCACTCATATCTGATCATGTGAGAACACATCCCATAGTCATATCAGAATGGCCCTCAGTCCCAGACTGAGCTTTCCTGGTAACTGACCAAGTGCCTCCATTCAAAGAATGATAACAGCCCTTATATCTGATCAAGTGGGAACACATCCCTCAATCACATCAGAATGGCCATGCACTCATATCTAATCATATGAGAACACATTCCATAGTCATATCAGAATGGCCCTTAGTTCTAGACTGAGCTTTCCTGGTAACTGACTAAGTGCCTCCATTCAAATAATGGCAATAGCCCTTATATCTGCTCATGTAGGAACCAATCCTACAGTCATATCAGAATGGCTCAACACTCATATCTGACATGGAAGGAACCAATCCTCTCACCATGACAGAATGGATCAACCCTTACATCTGACCATGGAAGGAACCAATCCTCTCACCATGACAGAATGGATCAACCCTTACATCTGACCATGGAAGGAACCAATCCTCTCACCATGTCAGAATGGCTCATGGACTCATCACTTCCCCTTGGGGGAAACCTCGATCTGGAGAACACCAAGCTTTTCCCTGAAGTACTCAAACTTCACTCTAGCCAATGGCTTTGTCAACACATCAACTATCTGTTCATTTGTCGCAACATACTAGAGCTCCACTACTCCTCCCTGCACCATATCCTTGATATAGTGATACTTGATCTCTATATGCTTTGACTTGTCATGGAACACCGAGTTCTCCGACAACTTCACACAACTCTGGTTGCCGCAATGTATACAAGTAGCATCCATCTGGAGATCAAATAAATCAGACAGTAGCTTCCTCAGCCATACTGCCTCACAACTAACTGAACAAGCTGCGACATACTCTACTTCAGCTGTACTCAGTGCTACACAGGATTTTTTCATGCTAAACCAAGAGATCACACATGATCCCATACTAAAGCAACACCTTGAAGTTCTCTTCCTATCGATGGCACTACCTGCCCAATATGAATCAACATAACCTTCCATGTTAATCTTTTGATTCACCTTATACTTGAGCCCATAATCAACTGTACCACTCAGGTACCTCAGAATATGCTTTGCAGCAATCAAGTGAACATTTCTTGGATCTGTTAGGAATTGGCTCAAGGTGTTCACAGCAAAGCAAATATCTGATCTCATATTCATCAAGTACATCAAGGACCCAATCATCTGACGATACATTGTAGCATCAACCATCTTTGATGAAGCATCACTCAATAGCTTCATGTTTGATTCCATAGGTGTGGTCATGGCCTTGTTGTCCATCATCTTGAACCTCTTCAGGATCTCTACTGCATACTTCCCTTGTCTGAGGAAGATTCCATCTACATTTTGCCACACCTCCATGCCTAGAAAATAGTGCATCGACACATAACAGGAGCATAACTGGTCTTTAAAAGGTTGGAATCCACTTTACTCTCAGTAAATCCTAGAGTCACCAGTAAGCTATCCATCTTGTCATACCATGTCAAACCTAGGGATCTTCTGCAGTCACTCCCTCGGAAGCATCCTACTCCCTCTATCTTTTGTACTCTATGCACTGAAACATTCTGTACCAAAGTTATAAGTAGCTTCCTATGCTACTAATATTCTATATATCCATCTAGGATCACTGGATACCAAGATCCTCTATCTTGAACTTTTTCAAAATTTCTTCTTGCACCCATCTGTGAGCTTGTCATCCTCTATAGTCTTTCAGCTTCAACCTTATAGCAAAGGTTAAGATCTTCATCAAGCTCATCATGTATGTGTCATCCCATGGGTGTCTTCTGAACTCGTACAAGGCCTTCTTTCATTTGAACACATGATTCTTCCTGTCATGTGTCTCAACTCCCACTTGTTGCAAATGTCTCTTCGTAGTCTATGCCTTCTTTTCTTGAGAAGCCTCGTGCTACGAATCTTTCCTTGTATCCCATGATGTTTCCATCTACTGCATGATGGAACTACGAACTTCCCTTCATGTATCGATATTTCATCCTAGACATCATTCTTCTTGAACTGGTCTTCCCTTTCTTCTTGGTTACTTCTTCATAGCTGAAAGGTTATGCATCAATGATGTCACCGCATTCGTCATATTATTCTTCATCTTGAACTGTCGTCACTTTTTCTTCGGAACAAGTCTCATCCTTCTTTGCTTGTAGGCGATTTTACGTGATCTTTCCTACAATTCAAATGCATTAGTTGTATGGTTAGAAACATTTCATAAGGCATATTCATAATGGAAAATTCTTATGCATAAATATATGATCATGCAACTATTTTATCCAATACAACATTCATCCATATCTCATAGAAACTTTCTAGATGCCTTCCATCTCTACCAGGGCAACATTGAGATTTGTGCACTAATCCAATATGTCAGCAAAGAGGTTTCATTCTAGATAAGCAGCAATGGAGAGTTATATAGCGCCATGAGATACTTACCCATCACATGCATAATAGTAGTATGCAAACATTCTATCATGCATAATACATTAACTGAATATAAACAAATGCATGACAAAACAATATCATGAAATGACAATTGAATACCTATCTTTATTTGTTTCGTGGGTAGACTCCTTCTTGAGCCTTCAGCTTTATCATCTTCTTCATTCATAATAGCATCGTTTCTTATCCAAATGCTAATATGGATAAGAGGTTCTTCAAGAGTTGAGTTCTTCATATTCCTCATCGCTTGAGGTATCTTCTTTGGATTGTGAGAGCTTGACCTTCAGTTGCTCCCATCTTCTCTTCTCTTATTATGAATCGAGCTTCTTCTTCTTCCTAGAGTCTGCTGAAAGTAATCACTTCTTTCTAGCACACATTCCTCACATGAATGAATCCCATGATCCTAGGAGGCCATTCAAGGTGGCTATCACCACTTCTGCATTCTCCACTTCTTCTTCTACTGCTTCAAGTTGTTCTTTGATTTGAGAGACCCTTGTAAAGTATGATTGTATGGTCTCCGCATTCTAGATCTTCACATTCTTCAAATGGTTTCTTAAGGTCATATTCTTATTTATGTTCTTCCCTTCAAATAGCTTGGTCAAGGAATCAAACATCTCTTTCAGTGTCTTTAGGGAAGACACTTGTGGTATAATGTGATCTGTGATTGAATCAGTAATGATCTTCTTGGCCTTGAACAAGTTCTTCTGGTGTAAGGCTTTTAGCCTTATCTCCCTCTGGAACTGGAACCTCTCTACTTATGTAGGTGTCCAATTCATTTTCTTCAGAGAGATCAAATAATTCCATGCTTGGAATTTGTCAACTTCACCAAGCTTATCATCAAGCTGATGTGATAGATCACTTTGAAATGAGAACCTCAAATGAAAATAGCAAAAGATTAGATCTTACCAATTTGAGGTGTTCGTCCTGGTTCCGAAGCTAGCTGATCTAGGGTTTGTCGGAGAAACCCTAAATTTCAAAACTTGAAATATTTCAAATCTGGTTGGATAGAAATATAAACCTCTTCAAATTAAGCTTTCCAATGTACTCATTTTCTGAAAACGGTGGAGGGAAGCTCCCGAAATAGGAAGCCCTAGTTTTCCAATTTCTTCTGTAGAAATGTCTAATATCATTTTTATGATATCTATGAAATTAATACTCCTCTATGTCTGAAACTTCACATTGAGGTAGCCTCACATGTTCCTATTACAACACCATAGGTTCCATCAGAATTGGTTTCACCAATTGGGACTTATGATTTTTTTCCCAAGGTGACCTGTTACAGGACTGTTCAAAACAACAACGTTGTACAGATTTCCATGTGTCACTATTTCATCTTCTGGGTCTAAAAATAAGACCACATAAATTAAATTTTGTTCCCTTTCTGGAACGTCTTCAGAAATTTCATTTGGACCTTTGTATCCCAAGATATAGAAATTCTCCCTAGGTGTCATGTTTAGGAATGAATCCTGAAAGAGGCTAGAAGCCTAACTTAGAGGGATCATATCTCCTATAATATAGCGAATCTAAGGCTCAATGTTGGATACAATATAAATCAATATTTTTTCTTCGGTCTGTGAAAATTTCAACTCCTGAGCCTTCTCCAATCCAGACATATAGTGAATCTACCAAAACTTATCATTTTTAGTATTTTAGGGTTTTTCCAACTCAGGGTCAAACTAGGGTTTGACTTTCCTGGAGTTTCACCCAACCAAAAATATTGACCTAGGTCTCTAAACTTCGATTTTGATGAGGAGAGAAATTTTATGCCATGCTCACTCAAAAATTCTTCTTCTGTAAGAAACCCTAATTTCCCGCACCAAAAACTAAAAATGGTCGAAATTGAATTCCGCTTCGACAGAAAGATGCGCCCTTCAATGGAGAGTCATCCTAGCATACTTTTGATGATGGATTGTGGATAAACACCCAAAAAGTAAGAATCCCTAGATTCTACAGTTGCACAATGTCTTCTTCTCAGGTTAACTCTGATACCATGTTAGATTTTTATCATTCAAGCTAGCATTATGATCTTAGGATCTTTAATTGAGAGAATAACATGCACAGCAATAAACACAAGAGACAAGAGACACAAAGAATTTTCCTCGGGGAAACCATAAAGGAGAAAACCCCGCAACTTCCTCAGATATAGAATCAGCACCAAAAGTAAAACCTGAAAACATAAATATGATATCCCAATAGCAGTAGTCTCTCTCTCTAATCCCAACAACTTCTCTCTCACTCATGCGCTCCAATGAGTGAGTGTGTGTGTGATAAATAGAGAGGTTCCCTCTCTATTTATATTCTTTCATTCGCTTGAATCCCACTCCAACATTTATACCTCACTTAACAATTACTTACTAGAGCCAACATCTCTAGGAGTGTCTACTAACTCTAGTGCCCCACAGCTTGTGGGGACTTTTCCCCTTCAACCAACAAGGAGGGTTATCCTTAACACAATGGTGGGGACTATTGCCCCGACTTATAATAACTCACCTAGGGTTGACTTCTCTAGGATAGTCTAATAACCCTATGGCCCCACAACTGTGGGGACTTTAACTCGTTATCAATAGGAGGGTTACCCACAATGACTTGACCTGACTTGTTTACATTATAGAACCTCCCAATAGGAACATCGAGGCATGACATGACTCAAATACATTAAAGACACATCTCGGAATAAACATTGGGGTACAATACATAAGATATACGGATGAATACATTCCAAAGTTACAAATACATCAACAAGCTTAGCAGCAGCTACAGAAGGTTTTATATCTTCTGGAATGCAATTATAAACTCTCATAAATCTACTTGAAAATTCATAAACAGATTCAAAACCTCCTTTCTTAAGACTATATTATTGGGACAAAATCTGCAAAGGGCTTTGTTTATCATCCCACCTTTCTAGAAATGCATTTTGGAAAGCTTGAAATGTCAGGATGGATGCAGCTGGAAAATATTTAATCCATTTCTTCGCTTCCCCTGATAGGATTTGAGCAAACAACCTCATTTTGACATCTACATAATCAACTTCCTCCAAGTTAATAAAATATTCAAATTTTTCCACATGTTGCTTTGTTGTTATACCTCCCTCTCCATCAAATAAAGAAATTTTCTGGGAATAATTTTGGGGAAGATCATGCAATACAGAAGGAAAACGTGAAGGAGCAAATCTGGCTGCCATTGGTCTAGGTGGATTTGGAGGGACTGAGGAATTTTGAATGGTTTGAACAATAGGTCTTTCTTCAACCTTCACAGACTGTTGAATATCTCTCCAAAGGGAATCAAGTAAATAGGATTCTAATCTACAAGGGTTGAATTCAACATTTTTAAGATCAGATTCATATTTAGATTTCAACAAACCCTTTTCAACATTAATTTCCCATTCTTGATCATGGATGCTATGAAAATCTTGAGAGGATGATGCACCAAACAAAGAAATATCTATTTTTTCTTTGTATTTTTTCTTAAATAATTTTTATGGATCTTCCAAACTTCGTAAAACTTCAGTATCAGAATTACCTTGTGTATGTCTTTTCAAAGCCAGGATGTCTTTTGAAATCTTGAAATAATTTAAACTGGAATCACCAGGGAAAATGTACAACCTTCTTTACTCACAAAAATTCCTATTTGCCTACAAAAATCCTTTCTTGATCCTTTATAAACTTTCTCGTTCCTCCCAAGGATGATTTGCACCTTCCTCCCCAACAACGGCGTCAATTTGTTATCACTCAAAATATACCTAAGGTTGTGGAAGGTAATCTCAAGGTAACAGCAAAAACCACTTTTAGAAAGAAACCGGTTTCTCTTTCTAGAGAGGGATCTCTCAAATATAACTTTAACAAGGCCATATATTGGAGTCAACAATTTAAGTTATGCGGATGGTTGAAAGAACACATATAACCATTGGGAAATGGATTCAAAATAGATAAAGATAATACAAAGCTTCATACACAGAATTTCAACAAAAGCAAGATAATCATTCAGTTACAGTCATTCATTGATTTTCAGGCGATAGGAGAGAAACATGAACAGTCCATCAATATAGAGCATCACAAGAGAATTCCATATCAACTTTAGAGGAAATGTTTGTGAATATCTTAGACAATAGCCAGAGCATAACATGTATGAATTTTGAAACTATTAAACACTACGTTCAGATATGAAACAAAACAGAATAGAAGGTAAACACTTAGAAAACAATCACAAGGAAAGAAGGCACAGACTGTAACATAAACAACACATGAATCTTTGAAGATCAACTAGCCTTCGGCTCTGTAATTTCATTCAAAAAATAATTTCTCACAAAAACATCAATCCAAACTTATGGGTTCCAACCCCCAATACATCAAACAAATTCAAATATATACAAAAATAGTTTCTTCCCAAGAATATCAATAACCAACTAATCTGTTAATCATAAGTTTTTTGTAACCATATCCCTAATAACTAGGAATAATAATTACATTCTCTGATTGAAATAACAAATTTTGCTTGATTATAGCAAACTCTGTAACTTCAAAGCATCACGAACAAATAGCTTCCCGAACTAAAACACCTATCTTCATGAATGTATTATGTATTTGGTGTTCCCAAATTTCTCCACGATCTTCCATTGTTCCACATTTGGAGTGTCATATTCTGTCATCTCTCTTATTGACACCTCCAAATCCACATAAGATTTATAAGACATGGCTAGTAATCCTTTTTTAATAATTAAAAACCTGTCCAATATCTCAAAGTCTTCTGTCAACTTTTCCACGATAACCTTTCATGTTAATCCTTTGACTAAATCTTCAAATTTGGAATGATCCATGCGATTTTGTACCAATAAGCTGTGATATTGTTCCTGGGAAAACAACTGTCCTTCGTCATCCCAAAAAGAAGGGAGACCATCATCAAATAAATCTTTAAAAGCAGTCCTGAAATCCTTTATTTGAGAAGACATGTTATTCTCCTTATCCTGCACCACTTTCATGAGTTGATGTTTATTGATAAACTTCTTCTCCCATAACACAATTGCTACCCTGTCTTTGATCACAATGTCCTACAAATTTTGATATGTTAAAGAATTCAAGAAATTCACAGCATTGAGAGTGGTATTCAAAGGCTTCTTTTCCATAGTTTCATTGGCCAATTTCAATATTTGAGTAGCCAAATTTACCAGTGCACTTTCATCATCAATAAAATTTAAATAATCCCTGAACTTAGTGATTTCCATAGACAAAGTATCCCAAATCAAATATTTAGCTCCCTGTAAAGGAGCTCTTCCTGTATTTCTTTCTTTTAATTCATTGAATTTTTTTCTGTAACTGGCTTTTATCATTCCACGCTTTATTCTTCTCTTCAATTCTCTTAGCCAATTCTGATTTGATATTTTCATTATCATCTTTCAATTATTAAATCTCCACTTCTTTCAAACTCACCTGAGACATAGGAACTAATAAAGCGTCTGCAGAAAATTCATTTAATGGTATTTCAACATTAACAAGGGGTAAATCAGTATCAACAAAGGGTTGATTCATTAGTTCTTCCATAACCTCTTTTTCATCATTTTGATCTTTTTTAAACTTTGCAATCTTAGCTATCAATTCAGCCCTTTCTACCTCCCACTTGTTTTTCTCCTCCTGCAGCTTCAATGATTTTCCTTTATAATCCATCATTTCTTGATAGACTTTATCTTTTTCTTCTTGAAATGCAAACAATTCTGAAGATTGAACATGTTCAACATTAGGGCCTTTAAGCTTATTTTTCAACACTTGAATGGTATTATCCTTATCCTCTAGAAGCTTCTTGGCCTCCTGCATATTACTTGGTTCGGTACCTAACCTTATAACATCTCCCTGCAACTTTTTAATTTGAATCAAATTTGCTTTATTTTCAACCTTCTCATGCTTCAATTGAACTTCCATCTTATCTACAAGAGACTGTAATTTAGTAATTTTCACAATTGCATGTAACAAATCAGATTAAATAACATCTCCAATTTGTTTATGGAGCTATATTTTATCAGGAACACTGATTTTGTCTAGCTTCACCTTCATTTCAGACACTTTCTTATCACTTACCACAAAAAAATTTAGGGTATTCCTCTCTGCGTCTCGAGTAGAAATCAATGAATTCTTTTGATTGATTAATTTCCTAACTCGAGGAAGCAGATTCTTAGTTTCCTCCGATGGATGCATTTCTTTATCAGCATAACTCGACATTAACTTTGTCCTGGATTTGTAATGGGAACTGGACTCTATCTTACTTTCATCTCCGAAAGAATATTGATGCATCTGTACAAACTTTTTCTGGAACGGGACCATCTTCTTTAAATCTTCTGAAAATATTTCTTCTAAAATAATTTGCTCATCTTGAGGATGTGTTTTTATAAATTTTATGGGAAATATCATCATCTACGCCCATGCCATCTGCTTCAGAAAGAGTCCTTTTATTCATATCGTTGTAATTAACAGATGCTTGAGCTGCTATAGCCAATTTGTTCCTCCTATCTTCATTAGCTTCTATATTTTCTTCAAAATTAGCCAGATTTGCTATTTTGTCTAATCCCTCAACAATTTGATGATCAAATGGCTTATTTTTGTTCAATTTCTTCCTCTGAGAAATAATATGGTGTGGGTCATAATTCACTTTTTTCTCTTTTTGAAAATCCATAACTTCTAGCAATTTCTCAATGACTAACAAGGTGCTTTTATTCTTAAAAATGAAAGGACCAACTTTGAGAGGAAATTTAACATTGGAATATTTTTTAAACGCCCCAAAATGTTCCTCTTCTGCATATAACCTATGTCTCATGAATTCTAATGCGAATATTCTTGGGGTCAAGAAAGCGGGTAACCTGTATGGTTCCCCAGTGAATCCATACACTCTAAGAACAGTAAATTCTTTATGCAAAAACCAATCTCATGTTTTGTCTTCTAAAGAAGACTATAACATAAGTCTCATGTGTTCCAACACCCTTGGCAAGACATCATCAAAAATCAATTTGCATATCTCAGCCATGATTGTATTTATGAACTCGAACATGTTAATATGTTTCGGAAGGTATGGAGAAAACATGGTAGACAAGAACTGCAACTCCGACACATTAGAACACAAAATCATGTTCAACAAATATGACCGATATCTGAAGAACCCGACTTTAGGAAATTCAACCAATTGGGTATGGATAACTTCGGCTAAATACTCATCAAGATTAAAACAACGGGCTGAATGGGATTCATGGTCAGTCGAACCTGTACTTAGAAAAAAACCTAAGATGACTTCGTTGATATGCGTATCATCATCCAAACCCAAAACTTGACTGACAAGTGACATGACCAATTGTACTTCCTCCTTGAAAATATTGACATTGTATGGCGGAAATAAACCCTCTAACAGCTGACCATCTTTCAGAATACTGGATAAAAACTGACATCTGAATTTGGTTTTACAATTTTTATACAATTCAATTAAGACTTGCTCATTGAAAGATTCATAGCTTTCAGGGAAACTATCAGGCAGAATCTACAAAGGATGACGTTGTATGACTCATAATAACTCTTTTGGAAGATGAGTAACTATTCGCACACCATTCGACAAATTCAGGGAAAGGTATGGTTTGTTCAATAGCAAAGTAATATAAGAAAGAACTGCAGACATTTAGAATATCATTCCCTTGTGAATTATGCTGCCACAAACGCTCCTTTGAAATGGATACACTACATACTGACAGAATAGGGTTAAATACATTCCTCTCCCTATCAACAACAACCTCTTCTCTCTCATCTAGAACTCTGCACAATATTCCTGAACCCTACTCCTCCATAATAAAACAACGGTAATAAGTCTTCAATAAAGTCTCAGTGTTTTAAGGATTACCTGGTAACTGTTGGATACGTAGAAGTTGACTTTTGAAAAAAAAAGGTGCACTGTCCCTTCTTCTTTTCACCAGCAGTGTGCAAACAAAATGACTTTACCTAGGTCAACTCACTTTCTATACAACGGATCATTCTGAGACCCTCAACAAGTTGTTTTTCCTTTACCACTTTCCTCAGCAAAACTCACTAAAAGTCGCCATGTGGAAAGCAGTTTAAATTCCACTACCACTCCTCCTTTTTAATTATCTCACAACTTTTCACTCCAGGGTAGACAATGACCGTTGATAAGACTTCATTTCTTGTCTTAACAGTTTGATCAAACCTGTTCTACGCAATCTGTCATCCTTTCTCATTTTTTCAACCGTGCATCTTCACATCGTGGACTACCTCATGACTGTAGATTTTGTTTTCTTTATCTCTTGGCTGTCGATATTGCTATCTTGTTAACCAATTCCACTTCTCCATCAAAAATTCTTTCTTGTGCAACTTTTCCCATCAGATCAATTTGCAACCGTAGATTTTCACGCTCATAAATATACACCTTTGAATTGTGCAATGAATTAAACAAAGTGCGCATTTTTAATAAGAGACTCATGACTACCAACCCTTTACCAATTTTTATATATGCCTTTATAATTTTTCAACCACATCCTTCCTCAATTGTTCAACATAGAGGGTGTTAACACCCAGGCCCACGGGATCTCCAACTGTGTCACTAGGCATGTTGTCCCCGTTATTGTCCTCATATTCATCATATATCGGCATGCTGCAATCTCTCTCGAGGTCACCACGTACGTGACTCACAATAGGTTGGTCGAAGTCTTGAGGGGATGGACTGACGAAAATGCATACCTTTCCTTCCCTTGGCATATCCTTTTTCTGTATACTGGGGTAAAACACAAGTTGCCAAGGGGATCTCTCCCCTACCTCATGCATCTCTACTCGGCCCAGATCCTCAGCATTTTCATTAGTATCGCCCTGGTCCACGCTCTTTCCCGACAATCTGAATTTTTCTTCGATGTCCAATGCATCAGCAAACATTCTCTGTAATGATGTTGATTTCCTTTCCAATAGAAATAAAGACAAATCGGGAGGAAAATTAGACGCATAATTTAATTTCTTTGCACCCTCCAATGGTCGGATTTCTTTGGGCATGTCATAATAAAAACTTGTGAACCTTCTATTGAAACTGGACATAGCTTCATCTCTATTTTTCCTCATAGAATAGAACTCTGAGATTACCTAGTCTAATGATCTCCTTTCACCCCAAAAATCTAGGAACATACAAGAAAATTCTTTCCATGTATTGATAGATTCCGGCTGCAACTCCATAAACCATTTATTGATGTAGCCTTGCAAATATTGGGCAAAATATCTCATACAAACCTCATCGTGTTCTATCTCAAAATTATCAAGAAAATTTTCAAAGGCTTGTAAATGTTTCTTAGCTGTGAGGCCCTCATATTCTCCATCAAACTCGAGAAGGTATTTATAATGTTTTCAAGGGAAATCATGAAGGATCTGAGGCAAGCAAAGAGGCATGTATCGGCTTTGGGTATTGGTTACAACGGAGTCTTGTGGAAAATATATGCTCTCAGAGACAACATCACAGGGCCCATCAAGATGCCTCTTAATGTCAGGGGTCTTAGGCGAAGGGTCCAAACTAAAATCAGACGTGCAGGACGGAGAGACACTCTCTGTTAGTAGGGAAGGATATACAATAGTGAAATCATGACTTTGCTTGGAGTGAAATAATCCATGACAAACTATTGTAAAAACTTAAGAAAAGAGAAATAAATATTTACAAGAAGAGCCAAGACGTCCTGGGGAAAACCAAATCTCAAGTACCCCGTCTTCTCTTCAATCCTACCCATTCCTTTACGGAAAATTTACATGCATTACGGAGGCTGCCGGCGTCTTCTTGGAGACTTAACTTTTAGTAGCACAGCCTTAGTGGAGCCGTCACAGGATTGGAAGCACGGGTTCATAGAAGTCACCCGGTGAAAGATTCATTTCTTTCTGGAGGCATAACTATCGTTCACCGTCAATAGTCTTGTATATGGCCTTATCATCTATAGTTTCAGGAGGATTTGAACCTTCCTCCTCATACCAGTATTTTCGGCTGCTGATCTCCCCAGTGGAGTCCTTCTTTTATAAATTTTAACATGGAGTCACCAGGACAAATGATACAACCTTTTCACATGCAGGGGTCTCTATTTGCCCACAGAAACCATTTATCATTAGAATCTTTGTCATTTTTCCCAGGGATGATTTTCAATTTCGTCCCCAAAAATGGCGCCAATTTGTTAGCACCAAGAATCGCACCCAAGGTTGTGGGAAAGGGGGGCCCTGAGGTAATAGCAGAACCACTTTAGGAAAGGAAGCTAGCTTCTCCAATTCCAAAGAGGGGTCTCTCACAGATGTATAGAAAGGCTAGACATAGTGTCAAAAAAATGGATATCAAATGTTTGAATATCAAATATTTGGTGGTTGGAAACAAAATGAATATATATCAGGATATGGAGTCAAAATATCAAGGAAAAAGCAGAGCAGTTTGCGTAGGAAAACGATTTCAAGAGTGAGATAATGCTTCGATCGTGGTCATTATGTTTGGGGTCTGGTGGGATAAGCAGATCGATGACAGTTCGCTAACATGGAGCACCGCAGGTATGAATATCGCGCCAGTTTTGGAATAAATAATTTTGTGGATATCGTAGACAATGAAAGGAGCATATAAGTATGAATTCTCAACCATTATACACTGTGTCTATGACATGAAGAAAACATAACGTGAAGAAACATTGGAAATAACATGCACACGAGGAAAACAAATGTACAGACTATGATTTAGAAATGCACAAGAATTCTTATAAGGCATATGACCGGCATTTGGCTCTGTATATTAGTTCCAAAATATCATAAACACGATATTCTTTACAAATTCAAGACCAACCAACCCTTTCTCCCTCTACGAGGAGTCCATTTATATTGCTTCAATCCCCCGAGATTAATCTTGAAACAGGGCAAGAAACAGCTTACAAATCATGATCAAAAGTCTAACTAACTAGAACGTGGCATTTCCACCATGATTTACATGCATCAACAAACAAAATGGAGCAAATACGCATGCTTGGTTCGAACAGAAACGTGACACTTCTGGTTCTGAGCTTGTCATCTTTGAAAACAACGTCCCACAATGTTTTTTGGTGGATCATTTTCTAACTGGGCCCGACTACTTACCTATCTATCGATTCTGCAACGTGTCTTCCTCCTTCAAATTTGTGTCCGTTCCATGCTCAAAGGCGCCTTTCTGCATGGGCTCAAAGCTGGAAAGGACATTTGTGTCCCTTCCATGCTCAGCTTTCCTTACAGCTCCCCCTCTCCTAGTAACACTGTTATACAAGGGATTTTAAAGAAGGGTTGCATTACTTCTATCAGTAATAAGCCTTTGAAATGACTTGTCATTCTTATACTCTTTACCTCCCATGAGGAGGGTTCTCTTACATGAAATACGATAGGGTGCATCTTCGACCTCCTCACCACCTCAAAAAAATTTGGCAAGTGGAATTCACAAAGGAGGTGATGAATACTTTGGACCCCCACCTCTCCAGTACAAGCATTTGCTCCTCCAGGTAGCCGCTAAAAATGGCCATCACGTACCAAGGCTTTGGAGGTAGCGACCACGTCTGGGGGTTTTGGGTGAATATCCCTGGGGCATGAAAAACAAGGTACAATTCCCATGGGGGTATGTCCCTCTACTAAGATAGTGATTCCTTCACCGGCCTTAGCAGGTCCATCTAATATGATGAATGTCCCTATTATGGCCTTGCTGACAGTGAAAGGATCTTCTAATACAATGAACGTCTCTTCCCCGATGGTTGGCGCACCCTTGGTGAAATGATCATGGGGGTGTAGGAATGTAGAGCTATGCTTTCCAATCAATAGCACACCTTGACAGACAAGTTTTTTGAACCAAACGGCCATCACAGATCTCCTCTAGAACCCTCATAACTTTCAGCATACTAGCACTCTAAGTTTCCCTTCCATACTCACTTAATCCATGTTTTTCGGTGGCACAAAATTGTAGTGTTTATATAGAGCTGGAGAACTAGACACGACGATGACCCGTCAGCATCCTAACACACTTTGTTGTCGATTATCATGATGATAGCATGAGCGAGCACATGGGTCTGGGATCCCTTCTTCCTGCTACAGATCTAGTCGTGCCACCTTCTCAGCTGCGGCATTCCATTATTGGTTGTGGAAAAGACCTCCAGCGTTATCCCTCATTGTAGACCATCTGTCCCAAGGCATATGGACTTGACGTTGCTTACCCTTTATTTCCTGCTAATGATGGTATCAGAAGCGTTCCCCTTTGTTGCGTCTTCTCGCTGCGTGTAAGAGCCTTACCCGCCTTCTGCAAATCGACCTTTTGAGAGATTGCCAATATTTTGGCATGCTTGATGCTATGACCTTTGGGCTCAAAATGACTATATATGTCATGGAGCTGACTCTTCCAATGCATGCATGCTTTGACGGTGTTAGGGCATCTGATTTCCCCTTGCTTTCTACTTTTTTCACATCTGCCTTGAGCTTTTGTAATAACGGGGTCTTTTCGGGACAAGCAGACCATACACGGAGTCGCACATTTCACCCATGAATTCCCTTGTCTACAACATTCAACTATTTCCATCATTTTGGACCCTTAGATCCGAAATTCCTTTTGATCTTGACCGCACATGTGTACCGAAGTATCAATTTTTATGAACCCACGAGATGATTTGGCCCTGTGCATGTCTCCTCAGCGGAGGAGATGCCCACTGTAGATATTTCTTCAGCGAGATCTGCACCGTCAAATGTTATCCCCCATTTAACTCATTTTGCCGATCAGGAGACTGAAACTTCCTTGAGAATTTCAATCTTGTGAAATCGACCTCCTCTATAGATCTGCCCTCCGTCAAGCGTGGCTGTCAGATGTCATGATCGCTTTAACGCCATTTCGCAAGGATGGGGAGACAGTTTTTTATCGTTCTTGTGGTTCTTGTGAAAATATTTTCGACCGTTAATCTGGCTCTTCCTTTGATCGTCACCATAGAAACACTACCTCCTTTAACAAATTCTTCAGCCATTCTACGGCTTGAATTCTTATGTGTTTTTTGGTCATGGTCACTCTATCCTACCTCCCTGTCATCTCTCACTGTGCGAAAAATAGTGATAAAACCGTCAACATCTCGGTGCCAGGTTCGCTACCCTTTGTGTCGGACAGGGACATTCCTAAATCGTCAAGGCCTTGGGTCAAGTCAAAGAAGCAAAAGGCCACTTAGGATATACCCCCTGAGAGCATACCCATAGAGGAAGCACCAGAGTCGCCACTACGAAGAGACGTCAGCGCCACCATTGAAGAGCAGAACCTTTTACCACAATATGTTCGGCCAAGGAGAGTAGATGCGCAGGAAGTTAAGTGTTAGTTTTTTATCAATTTAGACAGTGTTATCTTAGGATCTTATCTGAGAGAATAACATGCACAGCAATCAAAAACAAGAGACAATAGATACAAATATTTTCCTCAGGGAAACCATAAAGGAGAGAACCCCACAACTTCCTCAGAGATAGAATAGGCACCAATAGTAGTAGTAAAACCCAAAGACAGTAAGATGGTCTTCGACAGTTTTTCTCTCTATTATCCCATCTCCTTCTCTCTCACTCATGTGCTACAACTGAGTGTGAGTGACTGTGTGATAAATGGAGAGGCTCACTCTCTATTTATACTAGTTCCTGACTTGACAATAACTTGCCAGGGCCCACTTCTCTAGGAGAGTCTAATAACCCTAGTGCCCCGAAACTATGGGGACTTTAACCCTTGAACAATAATGAGGGTTACCCTCTATGACTTTACATGACTTGTTTACATGATTGATTCTCCTGATAGGAACATCGGGATATGACATGACTCAATTACATTACAAATACTTCCCGATAGGAACATCAGGGTACAATACATAAAATATACAAGTGAATACATTTCCAAGTTACAAATACATCAACACTCCCTCTTAACTAGGAAGGTATTCTCTTGACACAATTCATCAGTACAAGTCTTCTTCTTTAGATCAAATCTAGATCATCATCAATGATGGATCATCACTAGATCATCACTAGATCATCATCAAAGCTCTGGATCATCACTACATCATCATCAAAGCTGGATCATCATCATCATTGCTTCCCCTATCTCGATCAACTGGTGTTATCTCTCAATTCTACTCATCATAGAAAGTTCTACATAGCTAGCCCTTTTTCATGTTGGTTGTAGGCCTAGCCTCCAGTAAGGTCTTCTTCAACGCTTATATCTGAACCTAGTCAAAAAGGCCCGCCCAGCACTTACATCTAACCATGAGAGGAACACATCCATCACCATGTCAGAAAGGCATGCCCAACACTCACATCTGACCCAGTCAGAAAGGCCCATCACTCACATTTGACCATGGGAGGTCCAGCCTACCACCATGTTAGAAAGGCTCGTCCAGCACTTACATCTTACCTAGTCAGAAAGGCCCAGCACTCACATTTGACCATGGAGGTCCAACCTGCCACCATGTTAGAAAGGCTCATCCAACACTTACATCTAACCCAGCCAGAAAGGCCCAGCACTCACATCTGACCATGGGAGGTCCAACCTGCCACCATGTCAGAAAGGATCAGCGCTTATATCCGACCATGGGAGGCCCAACTGGCCACCATGTTAGAAAGACTCAACACTTATATCCAGCCATGGGAGGCCCAGCCTGCCACCATGTCAGAAATCCTTGGCACTTATATCTGACCATGGGAGGCCCAGCCTGCCACCATGCTAGAATGGCTCTACACTTACATCTAACCATGGGAGGCCCATCCTACCACCATGTCAGAATATCCCTACACTTACATCTAACCATGGAAGGAAACAATCCTACCATGTCATAAAGGCTCTTGGACTCATCACCTCCTCTTGGAGGGAACCTCGATCTAGAGAACACCAAGATTCTCCCTGAAGTACTCAAACTTGACTCTGGCCAATGGCTTGGTCAACACATCAGCTATATATTCGTCTGTCACAACATACTGGAGCTTCATTGCTCCTCTCTACACCATATCCCTGATATAGTGATATTTGATCTCAATATGCTTCGACTTGTCATGGAACACTGAGTTCTCCGACAACTTCATGCAACTCTGGTTGTCGCAATATATACAAGTAGCATCCAACTAGAGATCAAACAAATCATACCGTAGCTTCCTTAGCCATACTTCCTCACAACTAGTTGAATAATATGTGACATACTCTGCTTCAGCTGTACTCAGTGCCACACAAGACTTCTTCCTGCTAAACCAAGAGATCACACCTAATCCCATACTGAAGCAGCATCTTGAAGTGCTCTTCCTATCGATGAAACTTCCTACCCAATCTGAATCAACATAAACTTCTAGGTTAATCTTCTAATCCACCTCATACTTGAGCCCATAATCAACTATACCCTTCAAGTACCTCAGAATATGCTTTGCACAATCAGGTGAACATGTCTAGGATCTATCAAGAACTAGCTCAATGTGTTCACAGCAACGCAAATATATGGTCTCGTATTCGTCAAGTACATCAAGGACCCAATAATCTAACGATACATCGTAGCATCAATTGCCTCTGATGAAGTATCACTCAATAGCTTCAGGTTCGATGCCATAGGTGTGGTCATGGTCTTGCAGTCCATCATCTCGAACCTCTTCAGGATCTCTACTACATACTTCCCTTGTCCTAGGGAGATTCCATCTATACTCTGCCACACCTCCATGCCTAGAAAGTAGTGCATCATACCCAATTCCTTCATCTCGAACTCGGTAGCAAGCTTCCTCTTTTTATCAGCAATCAACCCATACATACCTGTTACAAACAGATCATCTACATATAGTAGGAGTATCACTGAGTTCCCTTCTTCAACCTTGTAGTAAAGGTTGGAATCTGCTTTACTCTTAGTAAAGCCCAAATTGGATAGGAATATTTCAATTCTGTCATACCATTTCCTGGGTGCCAGTTTCAAACCGTACAGGGATTTCTTCAATTTACACACGTGATTCTCCCTGTCATGTGTCTCAAAACCAAGTGGGTGCTCCACATGCANAAAGCAGTCTTGACATCCATTTGGTGTATCTTCCATTTCATCACTGCAGCCAAAGCAAGTACTGATCTGATGGAAGTGTATCTGGCTACAAGTGCAAAAATTTCTTCATAATCTATTCCTTCTTTCTGGGAGAATCCACGATCCACAAATATTTCTTTATATTTCTCTATGCTACCATCTGCAACATGCTTGATCTTGTAGATCCATTTAGAAGTCACAACAGAATTCCCTTCTGGTCTTGGGACAACATCCTAGACATCATTCTTCATGATCGACTGGTACTCCTCGATCATAGCATCCTTCCATTCTTTCTTCTCTGTCACTTCTTCATAGTTGGAAGGTTCTTTGTCAATGATGTCACATAACAGTGCTACATAACCAGAGCAGGACCTGGTTATTTTCCTCTCTCTGTGCATTTATTCTGGAGCCCCATATCTTTCTGTACCTTGGATAACCTCCTGTACCCATGCAAGTTTCCTCTTGTGAGGATTCTTCTCTTGGGGTGGATCTACAGGTTCCTATGGTTATTCTATTTCTCTATCTTCATCTTGATTTGCATCATTCATAGTTGTATCTTGAATTTTGGGTACTTCTGTTTCTTCAAAGTCTTCAACTGGCCTCTTTCTAGATTCGTTGTAGGATGAATCTTAGTTGAATGTTACATCTCTACGTATGTCGATCTTCTTGAATCCTGGGAAGTATATTCTATAAGCTTTCAATATTTCACTATATCCCACAAATATACCCTTCATTCCAGAAGGATCTAACTTTGTCCTCTTTTCTTTTGGAATGTGTATGTACATAGGACAGCTGAATATTTTGAGATAGCTGACCTCTGGTTTCTTGTTGAAAAATACTTCTTCAAGGGTCTTGTTCTCGAGTACTATGTGTGGAGTACGGTTCTGTACATACACCATTGTTTTGGCAGCTTCTGCCCATAGATGCATGGGAAGATCTTGATCATGAAGCATTGCCCTTGCATCTTCCATGATCGTTCTATTCTTCCTTTCTGCAACCCCATTCTGCTGTGGATTATATGGAGTGGTTAACTCCCTCTTAATCCTTGAATCTCTGCATAACTCTCTGAATTCATTTAATGTGAATTCTCCGCCATTGTCTGATCGAAAGGTATTGATCTTATTTTCTGTGTGGTTCTCAATCAAGGCTTTGAATTCCTTGGAATTGCTGAATACTTAATCTTTGTTCTTCAAGAAGTATATCCATTTCTTCCTAGAAAAATCATCAGTGAAAGAAACATAGTATACATACTCGCTTTATGAACTAGATGACATCAGACCGCATACATCGGAGTGGATGATTTCCAAGATTCCTTTTTCCTTGCTCTCGCTACCTGGAAATGTCTTCTTTGTGTTCTTTCCTTTGGCACATCCTTTGCAAACACCTTCATGCTTTGTATGTATTTCTAGAAGACCTTCAACAACTTTTCTTGCAAGTGGTAGTGCTATGTAGTGCATATGTGCAAGCCTTCTATGCCAAATTTAATTTGGCTCTATCGAGTCATGGACCAAAGCTTGTTCTAGTTGGCCCTTTAGTTTGTATAATCCTCCCTCTTTCTCTAAAATCACCACTGCATCATCTATAGTCTTTCCCTTTGGCCACATAAGAACTTGTCCATCTACGAATGCAACCCTTATGCCTTTTGCATCCAATGTAGATATGGAGAGGAGATTCTTCTTTAGTCCTGGTACAAACAAGATATCCTTCATCTTCATAGACTTTCCATAGTTTATCTTGTAGGAGGATTCACCACTAACTTTTATTGGATACTGGTAGTCATCCCCAAGTTTCACCTTGTAGGTGACTCATCTTTAGACAGTTTCATAAAGGATTCTTTGAATCCCGTCATATGTTTGGAATCCCCACTGTCTATAATCCAATCATTGCTTCCATGTGTGATAGTTCCCATGAGAGTGGAAATCAAAACATATTCTTCATCACTTGAAGAATCATCACTTTCTTATCTGATTCTCTTTGTGGAAGGTTCATCACCCTCTGCAGCATGAGCATGATGTCTTCTCTTGTTTCTTTTCTTCTTGTGAGAGCTATTCTTATTCTTGGGACAATCTCTTGCAAAGTGTCCTCTTTCATCACATGTAAAGCATATGTATTTAGATATATCCTTGTTAGAATTTCTAGAGTTGAAATTCTTACCTTTGGAATGATGATAGTCCATTCTGCTTTTCTTGGAGTGTACTATGAGAGCTTGATATTCACTTCCCATATTTTCTTCTTGGGCTATCATCTGAGCTTCTTCTTGTGAGCATTCTTCCCACGGTCTACTGAAGATGACTATATTTCTTCTAGCACAAATCCCTCAAATGAAGGAATCCCATGATCTAGGGAGACCATTCAAGGTGGTCATCACAATCTCTGCATTCTCCACTTCTTCATCCACTGCTTCAAGTTGTTCTTTGATCTAGGAGACCCTTGTGAAGTATGACTGTATGGTCTCTGCATTCTAGATCTTCAAATTTTTCAACTGGTTCCTCAAATTCATCTTCTGATTTATGTTCTTTCCTTCAAACAGTTTGGTCAATGCATCAAACATTTCTTTAGGTGTCTTTAGGGAGGACACCTGTGGTATGAGGTGATCCTTGATTGAATCAGCAATAATCCTCTTAGCCGTGACCAATTTCTTTTTGTGTAAGGCCTTAGCCTCATCTCCCTCTGGAACTGGAACCTCCTCATTGGTGTAAGAGTCCAACTCATTTTCTTCTAGGACCAGGGAGATACTATACTTCTAGGCTCGGAAGTTATCAACTCCCTCAATCTTTTCATCAAGGTTGGTGTGATGAGACATCTTAACTGAGAACCTCAAATGCAAATATAAAATATTTAGGTCTTACCAATTTGAGAAGCTAAAAACTGAATCTGGAGCTGATCTTCTGCAGTGCTGATTTTCTGGTTCTTGGGTAGACTAGGGTTTGACTTTCTCGGAGTTCTACTCAACCAAAAGCCTTGATTCTTGTCTCTAAACTTTGATTTTGAGGAGGAGAGAAATCCTATCCTAGGCTCAATCAAAAATTCCTCTGTAGTGAAAATCCCTAATTTTTTGATGTAGTGGTAGGTCAAAAACTGAAAATGCTCAAAATCAGATTCTGCTTTGACATAAAGATGTGCCCCTCAATGCAGGTTCAATCCAGCCTCCTTTTGTAGATGGATTGTGGAGAGAGACCCAAAAAGTAAGAATCCCTAGCTTCCGCAGCTGCAGAGTGTCTTCTTCTCAAGTTAGCTCTGATTGCATGTTAGATTTTTATCAATTTAGACGGTATTATCTTAGGATCTTATCTGAGAGAATAATATGCACAGCAATCAAACACAAGAGATAATAGACACAAAGATTTTCCTCGGGGAAACCATAAGGAGAAAACCCTGCAACTTCCTTAGAGATAGAATACGCACCAATAGCAGCAGTAAAACCCAAAGATAGTAAGATGATCTTCAACAGTTGTTCTCTCTCTTATCCCAACTCCTTCTCTCTCACTCATGGACTACAACTGAGTGTGAGTGACTGTGTGATAAATAGAGAGTCTCACTCTCTATTTATACTAATTCTCGACTTGACAATAACTTATCAGGGCCCACTTCTCTAAGAGAGTCTAATAACCCTAGTGCCCCGAAACTATGGGAAATTTAACCCTTGAACAATAAGGAGGGTTACTCTCTATGACTTTACATGACTTGTTTACATTATTGATTCTCCCGATAGGAACATTGGGGTATGACATGACTCAATTACATTACAAATACTTACCGATAGGAACATTAGGGTACAATACATAAAATATACAAGTAAATACATTCTGAAGTTACAAATACATCAACATTAAGGTTCCAATGAAAGTGTGCTCTTCCTTAGCAACACCCTAGATCCATGCCGACGTACATCTACCGATCAACATCATTCCTAAACTGGTAAAGCTCTAAGGTTAGCTAAGATTCCGTAGTGAGGATTCATGGCATCTAATGGAGAATCTGCGGTGAGAAGATTTATTGTCGACGTTTCGAACCAAGTGTGGTTCATCTTCAGGACAAGGCGATGCCTGGAGATTGTTCCTCTTTCATTGGAGTATTAATACATAAATTGTTACTTCCGCTTGAGATGGCCGACAAGGTTTGTTTTGTCCAAGGTTAAATTAGGGTTAATAATTTAGGGCTAATATATTTCTATAATCCTAATTTAATTCAATTTAATTTAGGGTGAATAAACTTGTTTAAAATTTTGGGTTAATCAACTTAAAAAAAATTGTATTAAAAATATTTTTATAAAAATTTTATTTAAAATTTTTTTTTTTAAATTTAAATTTTTTAAATTTTTTATAATCTAATAATTAAAAAATTTTATAATTTAAAAAAAAAATATATTTTTAAAACATTTGTTAATGTAGGCTTTATAAATTTAATTAATTTAATTTAATCCTTTTTATTTAACTTTTCTGTAAAGTTTTTAATAAAATATTTAATTCTAATAAAATATTTTAATTCTTTAAAATTAATTTATTAAGGAAATTTACTAAAATAATTTGAATTTTTTTTTAATTTATTTAATTTATTTTTATTTTAGGGAAAGATAATTAAGGGGAATTTTAATAAATTTTATAAATTTTAATAAATTTTATAAAAAGTTTAATTATTAGGTTTTTTAGGTAAAATTTTGGAAAATTTAAGGTAAAATTAGGGTAAAATTTAGGGAAATTTTTAGGGAAATTAATTTCAATTTTAATTTTAATTTTAAGTTTTTTAATTTTATTAATTTTAAGTTTTTTATGTTTTTTAAAAATAGGTTTTAATTCTTATTTAGCTTGGTTAGGTTAGGCAACCATGATCGGCTAATGGACAAGCCGTCATCTCTGTTTAAGCATTTAGGGTTTTTTACTATCTCAATAGCCTCTCTAATTCTCCTCTTTGACCAGTTGTCGACTTGTGTTAACACCTGCATATCCTGGATTTTAATAGGGTGTTTTGTGTTATGCGAGTGTCCCGCTAAGGCTGACTTGTGGGTTCTATTGAAACGGATATCTGCACAGTGTTCTTTAACCCTAGTTTGGATGGACCGCCCTGTTTCGCCAATGTAGGCTTTCCCGCATTCACAAGGAACGAGGTAAACCCCCTTTTTAAGACTTGGGTCAACAGGATCTTTTACTGACCTAAGTAACTTTCTCATGTTGTTAGGTGGGGAAAAAACTAAGTCAATATTCTTCTTTTTCAGGTGTTTGGCTATTTTTTCTGTAGTCCCTTGAATGTAAGGGAGAAATGCCTTATGATCCCCAACTTTCTTCTCTTTAGAAGAATCCTTAGGTCTGTTTTCCTGGGTTTTTGTAGCTCTTTCAAGGGCTTTGTTGATTTGAGTTAGGTTATAACCATTGCTCAGAAAAGCATTGCGTAGGTGTTCTTGATCGCATTCTAGGTGATCATTATCAGAGATCCTTAGGGCTCTAGTGAAAAGGGTGTTAAGAACCCCCAAGTTCTGGTTTGGGTGATGGTGTGAGAGGGCGTGAAGGTATTGTTCTGTGTGAGTTTTCTTCCTATAAACCTTGTGGGCTATGCCTCCATCTTATGTCCTGATGACTAGTGTATCCAGAAAAGGAAGCGCATTGTTCTCTTCAAACTCTTTTGTGAATTTGATGGAATCATTTTGGCTATTCAAATGATCAATGAATTTGTCTAATTCTTCCTTCCCATGGGCCCATATTAAGAAGGTATCATCCACAAATCCGGACCGCCATTCAAGTTTCGGATTGGCAGTATTCAAGGCTTTTTGCTTAAAGTTTTCCATGAAAAGGTTGGCTATAATGGGAGAGAGGGGGGAACCCATCGCCACTCCACAGGCCTGTTCATAAAGTTCACCCATAAAACTAAAGAATGTGGAATTGAGACATAGGCCTACGAGTTGCGAGGTTTCGATATCAGTGCAATCTTCTATAACATTGATGGCTTCTTTGATGGGGATCATGGTGAAGAGGGAAACTACATCCAAGCTCAATAAAATCTCATTCTCTTCCATATGTCTGTGTTTTATTTTGTCAATAAAGTAAGAGGAATCTTTAATGAAGGATCTTGTGTTGCCTACTAAGGGTTTTAGTTTTTCTGCAAGGAATTTTGCAAGCTTATAGGTTGGTGAGCCTATGGTGTCTACAACGGGTCGGAGGGGAACCCCAGGCTTGTGGATTTTGGGAAGACCATATATTCTTGGAACTAAGGGATCGGAGACAGTGAGTTTTTTCTTGATCTCCTCATCCAAGGAAGATTTCTTTATGGCTTCATTAACTCCTTTTATGATCTGATTCAAGGGGTTCTTGTTAATTTTCTTGTAACAACCACTAGAATCCAAGTGAGATTTCATCTTGGCAATGTAGTCTTCTTTGTTGAGAATCACCGTAGCTCCTCCTTTATCCGCAATATGGTCATTCTTTTTTAGTTCTCTGAGGGCTTTGCTTTCTTCCCTAGAAATGTTGGGTCTGGGTGGTTTTGCTCTTCTTAGGGTAACAGCGCAATCTTGTCATACCTCTTCGGCTTCATTTTCTGGAAGGTGACTAATGCTATCTTCAATGCTACAAATGATGTCTTCAACCAGAATCTTTTTTGGAGCAATGGAAAAATTAAGACCTTTCTCAAGGAGTCTTCTGGCAAGCATGTTTAGTTCAAAGGTAGAGAGGTTGACGACTAGCCTATTGGGATCCTTGGTTGTGAATTTATGGTTAATGTTGCCTTCATTTTTGTGGTTGTTGTTTCCCCTTTTTTGGTTAATGTTGCTTTCAATCTTGTGGTTGTTGTTGCCTTCAATTTTGAGGTTGTTGTTCCCTTTATTTTGATTATGATGGAGGACGTCCTTGTTTAGTACGTTAATGTGATCATCAACTTGGTCTTGGTGCCCAGGGGTACTGAATCTCTGTTCCTATGTGTGTATATCATTGTTTATAATGGCGGTGTTGCAGGTTCCCTTATAGTCCAATCCATTCCTTTGTGTATTTGGATTGACACTCTCAATACTGGCTAAGTTGCGCTCATTACTTGGACAGCGAACCAAGAGGGATTTGTTATCAAAATTCGTTATGTTTGAGGCTATGCTGGAGACCATCCTCTCACTGTTGGATGACATGCTATCAGGAATGCTCATGTTGTATTCTCTGTTAACCTCCCCCTTCGTTACACTGGAAGACAGGCTTTCTATGATACCTACGTTGAAGTTTGATTTTGGTGTTGTGCTAGATGTCCTCCTTACCAAGAAAGAAGATGGCACTCTTGGACATGAGGTTTTCCGCAAAAAGACTCACACAGATAGCTACCTCCATGCAGACTCCCACCACCATCCTTCCCAAAATATAGGAGTTCTCAACACTCTGGCAGTGAGAGCCTCCGGGATCGCAGATTTAGAACATATTAAAAAGGAGAATGACCACCTCAAATAAGTCTTCACAAACATAGGTTACAAACCCAAGGCCATCATGAAGACCCTTGGCAAAACCCACAACAAGAGCCTTACGGGTTTGAAAACCTCTGACAACAAGACCAACACCAACCCATGAGCTTACTTACCTTATATACAAGGGGCGACTGATAAGATCTCTAGAATTCTTAATAAGAACAACATTACGACCTCGTTCAAACCCCTAGAGACCATTAAGAAAAGAATGATATCCGTTAAATATCCAATTGATCATACACAATTAAGAGGGGTCTATAAGATCCCTTGTTCTTGCAAGATCAGCTATATAGGTGAGACAGGGCGTTCTTTCCACACACGGTTAAAAGAGCATGGGGTAGACATTAGAAAAGAACGTATCCGCTCCTCAGCCCTTGCAGAACATGTTGCCAAAACCAAACATCACATTTTCCTAGAAGACACCATTATCCTCGCGAAAGAAGACCACTATTTCAAAAGAAAATTCAGAGAGGCCTTAGAAATTATCAAACTTCCACACAATCTAAATAGGGATGGCGGCCTCGAGGTGAGCACTAGTTGGCTTCCCTCTATTCTCAATCGGAAAGGCTATTTTCCCCCTCGTTCTGTCCCTTGACTATGTTCCCCTGGATCTCAACTTTTTTTCCCTTTGCCCCTTTTCCATCCGTCAAGCTCTCCTTTCGTCTTTTGTCCTCCTTCCTTGTCCTTAAATAAAAACCATACTTTCAAATACTTTAAAACTTAAAAATGAAATATCTTTTTAAAAATTAAAAATTAAAAATTAAAATTAAAATTAAAATCAATTTAAAATTTTATGAAAATTAAAAATTAAAAATCAATTTAATCTTTATAAATTTAAAAATCTTTTTAAAAAAAAATTTAGGAAAATTAAGTTTGAATTAAAAATTAATTTTTAAAAAATATAGTTAAAATTAAATTCTATTCAACTTTATTAACCTCTCCTTGTCCTAATTTTTTACCTAAAAGGTTTCAACAACCTTTTAATTAAAGTTTTTTTTTTAATTAATTATAAGTAAAAATAAAAATAAAAGTTAAATTAAAAATAAGAAAGTGGTGTTAAAACTTTCTTTAAAGTTTTAAACACTTTAATAAATATTTTCATGTAAAAAATAAATATACTTCAAACAAATTTTTTAATAATTTTGACACATTATATCTTAAAAAATTTTAAGTAATAATAAAATTGTTCCTTAGTTTTAAAAAAAAAAATTAAAATAAAGTCTTAATATAGCAATTGTAAAAAAAATTTAATAAACTAAACAAATTGTGAAATATAATTAAATAAAATAAAATTAATAAGATTTTAACCTAGCAAACCCTAGATTCCAAAAGCCAACATTAGACGTTTTTCTTCTACCCAGTTCCAGTATTTATCATTGATTCTCACTCTCTCCATATTCGACATGGTCCTGATGATGAATCCTGATATGGATCCGAAACGTTGACTTGGTCATTTCAATACTATGGTTTCTCCGACAACAACATCAATAGCTTACCACCACAGAAATCTAGCAACATAAGCATAGTATGTTGTATCCTGTTCAGCTAGTTGTGAGGCAATATGGTTGAGGAAGCTACTGTCTGATTTATTTGATCTCCAATTAGATGCTACTTGTATATATTGCAACAACCAAAGTTGTGTGAAGTTGTCAAAGTATATCGAGATCAAGTATCACTATATCAGGGATATGGTGTAGAGAGGAGCAATGAAGATCTAGTATGTTGCGATGAAGGAACAGATAGTTGATGTGTTGACGAAGCCATTAGCCAGAGTGAAGTTTGAGTACTTCATGGAGAAGCTTGGTGTTCTCCAGATCGAGGTTCCCTCCAAATGGAAGTGATGAGTCTGTGAGCCATTCTGACATGGTGAGAGGATTAAGTTCCTTCCATGGTCAGATGTAAGGGTTCATCCATTCTGTCATGGTGAGAGGATTGGTTCCTTCCATGTCAGATATGAGTGTTGATCCATTCTGATATGACTGTGGGATTGGTTCCTACATGATCAGATATAAGGGCTATTTCCATTCTTTGAATGGAGGTACCTGGTTAGTTGCCAAGAATACTCAGTCTAGGACTGAGGGCCATTCTGATATGACTATGAGATGTAGTCTTACATGATCAGATGTGAGTGCATGGCCATTTTGATGTGATTGAGGGATGTGTTCCCACTTGATCAGATATAAGGGATGTTTCCATTCTTTGAATGGAGGCACCTGGTTAGTTACCGAGGATCCTTAGTCTAGGACTGAGATCCATTCTGACGAGTCAAGGTCAGATGTAAGGGTTGTGCTATTCTGACGAGTCAAGGTTAGATGTAAGGGTTGTGCCATTCTAACAAGTCAAGGTCATATGTGAGGGCTATGCCATTCTAACGAGTCAAGTTCAGATGTAAGGGCTATGCCATTCTGACGAGTTAAGGTCAGATGTAAGGGTTGTGCCATTCTGACATGGTGAGAGGATGAAGTTCCTTCCATGGTCAGATGTAAGGGTTGGGCCATTCTGACATGGTGATGGGATTAAGTTCCTCTCATGGTCAGATGTGAGTGTTGGGCATGCCTTTTTGACGAGTCAAGGTCAGATGTAAGTGCTAAACGGGCCATTCTGACTTAGGGTCAGATATAAGTACTGAAGAATACCTAAATGGAGGCTAGGCCTACATCCAACATGGAAAAGGGATAGCTCTGTAGAACTTCTTGTGACGAGAATAATCATGAGATAGCACCAGTGATGTTGACCCAGTGATGATCCAGATCGAGTGATGATCCAGATCGAGTGATGATCCAGATCGAGTAATGATCCAGATCCAGTGATGATGGTCCAAATCGAGTAATGATCCAGATTGAGTGATGATCTAGAGTGAGTGATGATCCAGATCCATTGATGATGATCCAGTAGTGATGATCTAGATCGAGTGATGATCCATATCCAATGATGTTGATCCAACAGAGATGATCCATATCGAGTGATGATCCAGATCCAGATGAAGATTACTTGAAGATGAAGATAACTTGAAGATGAAGATGACCTGAAGATGAAGATGAATTGAAGATGACAAGAACTCGATGATGATCCAGATGATACAAAGAAGAATACTTGTGCTGATAAATTGTGTTGAGAGAATACCTTCCTAGTTAAGAGGGAGTGTTGATGTAATTGTAACTTCAGAATGTATTCACTTATATATCTTATGTATTGTACCCCAATGTTTATTCTGGGAAGTGTTTGTAATGTAATTGAGTCATTTCATGCCGCGATGTTTCGATCGGGATTTTCTATAATGTAAACAAGTCATGTCAAGTCATTGTGGGTAACCATCCTATTGATCAAGGGTTAAAGTCCCAGAACTTCCCCGCAGTTCTGGGGCCCTAGGGTTATTAGACTCTCCTAGTGAAGTCGTCCCTAGTGAGTTATTGTCAAGTCAGGAATTAGTATAAATAGAGAGTGAGCCTCTCTATTTATCACACACTCACTCGCACTTAGTTGTAGCACATAGCTGAGGGAGAAGAAGTTGATGGGGCTAGAAAGAAAGAGGCTACTATTGTCGGGAGATCATCTTACTATTTTGGGGTTTTACTTTGGTGTCGATTCTATCTCTGAGGAAGTTGCGGGGTTTTCTGCATTTATGGTTTCCCCGAGGAAAAACATTGTGTTCATTGTCTCTTGTGTTTGATTGTTGTACTTGTTATTCTCTCAGTTAAAGATCCTGACATAATGCTAGCTTGAATTATAAAATTCTAACAATGCTTTGATTTTTCAATATATTGTTAACGTTTGAATGCTCTACTCATTGTCATCCTATGCAGACCTTTGTTGTGTAAGGAAATCTACATATATTCCCTCCAATCAAGGTAATTGAAAGGTGTAAGGATTTTGGGAGTCGGAGATGCTAAATTCTCCATTTCACAACTATATTGATCAACAATTCTTCAGAAATTCTTTGAATGTACCTGCAAAAACATTGCAAAACAACTCAATTCAAATTAATTTAGCTCAAACACCCTTCACTTTGACATGTGCACTTTCTTTGAGTACATCACATCTGGATAGACTTCTCTTGACAGAATCCAGAGGGAGCAATGCAATTATTCCAAAAATTATGTGGAAACTCAATGGATTTTGGTGCATCAATGGAATTTTCCTAGGTTTGAGGTAGGCATGGATACCTGCTCTAATACCGTGTTAAATTATATGAATCATAGGATCATCAACCTGCATGAATTCAAATGAGAAGAGAAGGTTGTGGAAGAGAGAGAATAATTTAGCATATATTGTTCAATTAATCATGACAAAATTGCACACACATGGAGACAAAATTGGAATAATATGATTATATTCATGAATCGGTAATTAATATGTAATATAATGGTTATATGTATAGGAGGATTCAAATTCCTAATATATGATTCAAATATACCAACTCTGACTGACTTTGGAGCTAACTCAATGTGGGAAAATCACCACTGGAGCTCACTAATGCAACTCCAGAAACCTAACTCGGTCTACAATTAGTTAACTGATGAGGGTAGGTGAACAAAGGTTCCTGCACTCCCTTCAATCATGCAAACTGGTGCTATTCTAACTTATTGTGATCTAACTGATGGTAACTATAGAATAAATGAACATAACTAATTACCTACCAAGGTCAACTGAAGGAGACTACTGGTGGCACTCAGAGTGGGTTCCTAAATTATAGGGATTGGTCCCTCGGGAACCTAAACTCAAGCAATCAAGTGCATTAATTGGAAGATATACCCTAGGTGTGTACCCCATGCACTAGTGGAGTGATGGATACCTCCTAAGTTAGAAAAATAGATAATTTAGACTATGTGGTCAAAGGGAAGATTAATTATAATCCCAACAATTTTATCAAACCCATTTGGTGATCTATTTCCAGCATCACCTCCAGTACCACATTCCAATGATGCTTCAACTAACCTTGCTAATATAAATAGCTATGCACTTGAAGAGGATGAAAATTTAATGGAAATCCCCTATGGTAGTATGCATTATTCTACTACGAGAATGAGAATCTTGGTAATTGCATTCACTTCCCCATTATGAGCATGTATCAAAATTTGGTAAAACCCATGCATGAATATGGATGTTGTGCTTAGTAGTGACTCACCATATAGTCAAGATATACATCATTTCAGTTATCAACCATAACCTCATAATCAATTTCATAACAAAATATTGATATTGTTGGAATGCATAAAGTGATACTTCAAATTGTGGGATGCAATGCTCTTCCCACCCTTATTTTCTTGTGGTATTATTATGAGCTATCATACACTATGAGGAAATTGATGGGAATTTGGTGCATAAATATCCTAATATAAAGATAATTGTTCTTCTCCTTGGAACCTTACAACCCATTACTAGTCTCTTTAGTTTTCAAGGGATGAGACATTGGTATTCAAGTAGTTTACACCAAAATATCCCAAAATCAAGGTTCCTATTGTCCATCATAGTATGTTCGTCATTTTTCTAAATTACTCTAATTAGTCCACCCAAATAAATGGTATCTTTTTCTCTTTAGGGGCGTCTTTGTTATTTTTTATCGTCTCCATGTATACATGGAAGGAACTGGTATGCTGATGAACTTTCTAAGGAAGGTAATTGGAGGTTGGACAATGGAATATAAAAGAAAAACTCAATGCATAATTATATGAATACTTGCACACACCTTATATAGAAGGTCCATATTTACAGGCATAATTATTTTTTTTAAATAATCAGAAGTTTATCATAAATGGATTTTGTCTCTCAGATCTTAAATATTTAAAGGGAAGTTATAGTGTATGCACAACACTCTTTTTTGAAATGGCATTCCTTGTATGGACCAGCAACAGATTTTATAGTGGCATGTTATGCACCATGTTCCAAACAACTTATATTTTGTTATATCAGTTCTGCAAATGATGGCAAACAATGTAACTTTCTCTCTGATAATACGATTCGGGCATATCTTCATATGTAATTTTTTATATCAATAAAATTACATAATTTTTCCTTGGAAAAAAAACGGCTTTTTTATAATGAAGATAATCTTTCTAATATAACAATGAAGGACTATGCTTATAAGTTACTTGATGTAGAATTGAGGGTCTATGCATCAATAAACCTACATAGAAAATACTTTCAAAAGGATTGGAGAAAAAATTATTGGCAACATATTGAAGCACTTATTTTCTCTAATGCGTGGTTTATATGCAATTGTTCCCAACAATGATGCTTTGGCCCTTGCTCATCTTAGTTTTGTTGTCAATCATGCATGATATTGCACAGCATAACATATATTGCACAAGACCTTCTATGGGTTGTTGGTTCATCTCTTTTATATGGTTGCACAAGTTGTTCTTAATATTCTATTGCATAGAACCTTATTGTGGCAAATTTTGATCTTCTAGTGTCCTATCATACCACTTCTTTGGTTCATGTCTATCTAGCACATCATTCTAATGAATGCATTTAAAACTTTATTTTTCATGCCTTTCCTAGACTAGGAGGAGAACAAGAATGATTTCCACATAAATCGAGAAGAATTGATAGGGAATATGGGAACATATCTCTATATTAGGTTGGGCACATTCTCCTTGGATAGTAATATAAGAATAGAACATCAATATAATAGTAAAGTGAATAAATGCACAACTCACTTTGAGTCCCATGCAAGTTTGTGGTTATTAATGATTAGTTCAGTATTTAAAATTGATTTTGTCAAGTGAATATTTTGTAATCTCTACATAAAGCATTTGCCTAAGTAACATAAGCTAAGAAATTTAATATGGTTCCTAATGTTTTCTAGGTTTTCTCCTTTTTGAGTTTATTTTATGCATCCATAACCAACACTCTTCCTTAGATTGCATCATTTGTTCGTAAGGAAATTTATTGTTATTTATCATCAATACATGTTGGTTTTAACATGGCATAGGAAAAATACCCCCAACATGTTGCAATAGGTTTGGAGGATCCTATGCAACTATGAGTTCTTTTCTAGATTGGAGAAACGTGATATTCTCATGAAGCACATTTATTACCTTGGTTTCATTGTTGGTGACACAAGTGTGCACATGGATCCAAAGAATGTAAAAGTGATAAAAGGTTGGTTTACACTTATAACCAAACTAGTAGATTTATGAATATTTATGGGCCTAGGCAATGCTTTCAAGATATTGTGTCGGGATTCTCCCATGTTTTACACCATCTACACTTTATAATATGCAACAATATCATGAATATGGATTACCGATGAGACATAACGCATCACCAAAATTTGAAGAATTAAAGTAGATAGTGTGCTATGTGTTGACTTTGCAACTTCCCAATATTTATCATCCCTTCGAATAAAAATGACACCTCATTATATGCACTCAAAAGTGTCTTCTAGTAAAATGAACACTCCACCATTTACCACTCTAATTCGTTTAGTGATTCCATTGGGAACTATTTAACTCATGGTTGAGAGATTCAGGCAATTGTCCAAGTTGTCACAAATTGGTGGCATTGTATCTTGAGTAAGGAGATCATCCCACTCATGACCATAAACCTTCGTGGTTTATGCAAACACATATCAAGCTGGCACGTGCATGTTAATTGATGTGAATGACCTACATGTGATAGTTTTATTTGATGATAAAAAATCTATCAAACCATGTACCTAATTGTTTGATTCAATTGTTAGTTCATGCTTTATTGACTACTCTGGAAACATAAATACATTTTACACATGATTGGTCAAAGCATTACAAAATAGATCCAATATTTGTATAGGTTTATGTATATATTGTATTGGGAGCGTCATGACCAAATTCTTTATGCATCATCTTGATGTTTTCATTGGAAATTTAAGTGTGTTATCCAAACATGCACCCAGTAAACTTCTTGAAGGAACATTACTATAAGACAATGAGTTATTTTGAAATATAGAAGATATTGGCAGTATTTAAAAAGTATGTATATGGTTTAAACCTTTATATTGATGTGAATAATTATATTAATGGATGCATTAATTATGTAATTGTAAAACTAACCAATAAGAAGTGGGGGTTTTACTCACCTTTTCCAATTCCTCTATGGCCATGGGAATTTGTCTCAATGGCCACATGCTATAATAATCATGCAATATTCATTATGTTCAAATGATTCTCAAATATGAAAATTTGTGTGCCTTGTAGGAAAACTAGTTAAGTGCAGGACACTTTTCTTCACACATATCTAGTTCAATTTTGCATTGCTAGTGACAATGATCTTAAGTTCATATCTATTTTCAAGTAATTTCTTTGGGATTTCTTGACACAAGATTTAAGATGCCCATGTATTTTCATCCTTTGTATGAAAAAATATAGAAGATGTTAACATTGTTACCTTTTATGTTTCCTTCATGTGTAAAATCATAAGAATCCTTATACTTTAGATAAAAACCTTGATTTCATTCAACACAACTAAATCACACCCAACATAATGCAACATAAACCATCCCATTTGAAGCTTGCTTTAGATTTCAACTTATAATGTTGATGGGCATTTCCCTAGCAGTAGAATCATCTATTCTACACAAAAGGAGATAATAATAATAATAATAAAAGGTGGCATACTTCATTAAGCACATCCAAAATGTACAATGACTAGTAGATGTGATTTTGTGTCATGTCTCAACAAAGTATAAGAGGCAACATGACAAGCATTGCATCCCATTTAACTTCCTAATTGGGTACAAGATTTGGATCCATATCCAAAAGGAAGAATTCAAGGGCATATTGAATGTCCATTCCACTTTGATATGATCCATAAACCATCATCAAGTAGTGTGGTAACAATGCATCCAAGCTCAACTTGCCACCGTACCTTGGAGTACATTACAATATCATGAGAGCCTTATATTAACATATACTCAAAATATAGTGCATCAACATCATCTAACCAAGTCATTAAAAAGATGGCATGCCACATGCACCACCAAGCTATAAAAAATTTCAAAATTTTCAAAGTGGGTTATTTCCTTTCATAGGCTAAGTACTTTTCTTTTTTGTTGGTGTGTAACAAGTTTCATCCTCTATTCAAATTTGCATTGAAACTTTTATCTTTGGTATATATTTCTTATGCAATGGATACTTGCACTTATACCAAGAATGTAATGGGGGATTGGCTTTCCTTCTTGGATGGATACTAACTTTATTTGTTTTATGCCTCTCTTAGCCTCAATAACACAGAAAACAATGCATGGATGTTGATTTTATTTGTGTTATTCCCCTTTGAACATATGCCACTGTGATGGATTCATGATATACTACATGAAATCAACCATGTACCAATGTTCAATTCATGTGTTGTCACTAGCTATAAATGTTAGATCACCTACACTATCTTATATCCAAATTCTCCTAACATGCCAATGAGATATTATGGTTTAGAAAATTGATGTGCTTACCATTTAAAGTGATTAAAGTTTATCAAGTTTGCACTGGCATCAATTATTAAATTACATAGATTCAAAGTGAACTCAACAAAGTTACTAATGTTGAGGATCAACGGATTTGATATTCTTGTATGGTGTGTTCCATTATAACCTTTTAACTACATCATTATTGGCATTTGATTAATTAAACTTGTATAAATATGTATCAAACCACTTGTGATGGTTTTGTCATATGAATTTTTTGTTATAAAATTGTAATATACATTATGTTCCCTTCTAAGATCGAGATTTGCACAACTATTCTCATAACTTGATCCCTAATGATATCATATATTGCTTCAATCATGCCATTCTTTGCATCTCAATTCATTATTAATGATTGTAGATGTACAATTGAACAATTTCCTTGTGTTTTGGTTCATGATTTGCTTTGGAAATTTTCATTCTTATTGTTGCTCCATTCATGTTCTCGTGATTATACACTTAACTATTAAATTCATTAGCACATATTATACTTGGGTTTGTTGTCCATGATACACATTGATGATTCTCACTCCATACATCAGTATAACACTCGTACTTCTCAAATGACATTAAGATTATTCTAGGTTCACTTGTTGTTCACAACACCCAATCCCACTGCAAAAATTCAATCACGGCTTAATTTATTCTTTGGTTTTGGCATGAACAAATTATT
>LPNX010843540.1:96615-117992 GCA_001517045.1 Pseudotsuga menziesii | reverse complement strand
CTACTTACAACTCACATCTCTCAACCACTTGAGCTAACCCATCGGGCTTAATAATACCTCTAATCTTTGTACAAGTGTATTAAGAAAATAAATATTGCTAAAATAAAAACTAACTTTGACGAGCATTAGAGTGAAATTGGGTGCTTGACTAGACATAAAACACTATTGGAATATATGATACATAATTTTGTGATAATAATAAGAGGATGAAAAACACTTTCTCTTGGACTGACATGCCTACTTAATCATTAGTTCTCAATATCAAGTTACTTCTAGCACTATGAGTCTCTATAACACGTAAAACTTATTTACGATTTGGGTAATTTACAAAGATAAACCTAAAATCTTGGTTTCATTGAATATCCATTGACCATCATGATGTATTTAAGACCATTTTTAAGATTAAATATGGGTTTGCCAATGGTTGGCGATGTATTTTATGTCTCCTAGATTAACCAATTCCTCCAAAATTTTGGCATATTAATGGATGGTATTTATCATGAGGGTAGGGGGAGAGGGATGGAAAGGTCACCTTGGAAGCCTAGAAAACACTATGTTAGTTCATATAGGGGTATTTATTTTCTCAATATATATTTTGGTATAATGGTAAATAACAAGGGATGGGGGACTTTAAATTTATATGGGAGAAAAATTTTAATCATTCATACAAATTAGTAAAATTTTCACAAGGGTTTATTGCTAATTATAAACCGATTTATGACAAAGGGACTAGAGAAATTAGAGAAATACATGATAAATTTTTAATATATGTTTACTTTTTGTAATTCCACGAATGCATTTTTTTCAACATTTTTTTACTGAGTGACCCCTATGTATTATACTTCTTGAAAAAACATTTTTCCATGGGTTACCTTGATTATGTTTATTCAAAAAAATATGGGATGGCCACATAGAATGCCTCGAAGAATCCTACATATGCTACATGAATATAGAGAAATGTTATTTTTTCATGAATTCCATATGGTACCTTGCCTACATCGTTGATGGATCAAGAGTACCCATTGGCCTAGTTAAGATATAAGTCATCCATGAGTGGCCTACCCCAACTAGCATTTATGAGTTTTGAAGCTTTCTTGAATTTGGAAATTTTCCATAGGAGATTTCTCTCAGGTTCCTACATGAGACTTAAGGTTTTCTTTGGTTTCCAATGTACAACACTAATTGACATTGCCAATCCAACACTAATTGAAATTATATTGCATCCATGACACATCATACTATTATCCCATGTGATTTTTGGCATAAGAGGCTTGGACCTCTCCACTTCAGAGCACTCCCTGGTTTGTAGCGAATGGTGAAAGGTATGCCTAGTTTTGATTATGTACATGATATTGTATGTAGAGACTGTGCTTTAGGAAAGAATGTTAAAAAGAAGTTTCCTAGCAGCCATAATAGATATAAAGGCATCTTAGATTTAGTCCACTCAAATGTATGTGGACCCATGTATTCCCCATCCCTTAGTGGGAATCTCTACTATGTTTTATTCATTAATGATTTCTCTCGTAAGGCTTGGATTTACTTCATGAAATCCAAAAGTGAAACCTTCAGTAAATTCCAAGAGTATAAAGCCTTAGTTGAGAATCAGAAAAGTAAGCATATTCATGCCCTAAGGTCTAATAGTGGTGGAGAATTTGAATCAAATGCTTTTAATGAGTTTGGTAGTGATGCAGAGATATCTAGACAATTAACAGCTCCTTACAACCCACAACATAATGGAGTTGCAAAGAGAAAGAACAGAACTATTTATGAGGCTGCAAAATCAATGTTGAATGATCAGGATCTATCTGCTTATTTGTGGGAAAAAATCTACTAGTACAACTTTGTACATACAGAACGTAATTTTGCATGCAATTCTTGATGAGAAACCACCTAAATAGGTGTTCACTAGTGAGAAACCAAACATATCACATCTACGGATTTGTGGATGTCCTGTGTATGTTCACATTCCAAAAGAAAAGAGAACCAGTATGGAACCTTCTAGAAAGAAGGGAACTTTTGTTGGCTACAGTGAGACCTCCAAGGAATTCAAAATTTATGTACCTAGTAAGAAACATGTTGAGGTTAGTTGGGATGTGAATTTCCATGAGGAAGTAGCATTCAAACGGTCAAAAGAGATTGAATGTGATCCAGAGACATAGGAAGTTGAGTCTCCTATATTAGAGGATCATGATGATGATTCTCCCCCTTATGATGTTCAGAGGGAGATTATAGTAGAGCATGCAGAGCTACCTATTATTAATGAACCAATTGAACTGGTTTATGAACCTCCTGCAAAGAGGAGGTCAGCGTGGTGTCAAGATGTATTGAAATATGCTGAGAAGTATGGAGCGCCATTAGGCACTTCTAGAGAGCTCATGCATACTTATAGGTATTCAAGATATGTTGCATTGATGAGAAACATCAATGACCCAAATCCTTCATCATATGAAGAGGTTGCAAAGCAACAAGTGTGGAAAGATGCTATGACAGAGGAATATCATTCTATTATGAAGAATGATGTTTGGGATATTGTTCCTAGACCTAAGAGGAAGTCAGTTGTAACTTCCATATGGCTTTACAAGATAAATCATGTTGTAGATGGAAGTGTGGACAAGTACAAAGCTAGTTTTGTTTCCCATGGCTTTTCTTAGAAAGAGGGCATTGATTATGATGAGACTTTTGCTCCAGTGTCCAGGTATACCACCATTATATCTATTATTTCACTTGCATTAGTATTAGGATGGAAGCTTCACCAAATGGATGTGAAGACTTCCTTCCTCAATGGTGAGGTTGAGGAAGAGGTTTACATTGAGCAGCCTGAGGGTTTTGTGATACATGGGAAAGAGTCCCATGTGTGCAAATTGAAGAAAGCCCTGTATGGGTTAAAACTAGCTCTTCAATCTTGGTAAGCTAGAATAGACAGTTATCTTCAGAAACTAGGTTTATTGAAGAGTGATGTAGATTCAAATGTGTAATTCAAGGTAGTGGAGAACCAACCTATGATACTATTCCTATATGTGGATGATATTTACCTCATTGGAGAGGAAATATTGATTGTTGATTGTTAGAGGGAGCTTACCTCAGAGTTTGATATGAAAGACTTAGGTCTTATGCACTACTTCCTAGGCCTTGAGATCTAGAAGAGGAATGATGAGATAAATTTATCTCAAGGGTAGTACACTATAGACATCGTGTGCAGATTTGGAATGGTGGATTGTAAATCCATGACTACTCCTATTGATTCCAATTTGAGGAAACTCCATGAGACTGATACTGGATCAGATCCAGTGGACCCCACATTATACAGAGAATTGATTGGCTCATTGATGTACCTTATACACTCAATCCTAGACATTTTCCATGCAGTTAGCATTTTGAGTCAATTCATGGTTAATCCTAGACAGAGACATTGGGTTGCAAGTAAGCATATTTTGAGATACCTCTACAGTACAGTTTCTTATGGACACAGGTATGCCTCCAATGGAGGAGTATTCTTGCTTAGTTATACTGATTTTGATTGGGGTGGCAGCATTGTTGACTAGAAGAGAACTTTCAAGTATTGTTTCAGCTTGAATTTTGCTATGATTTCATGGTCTAGCAGAAAGCAGGTTTCAATTTCCTAGAGCATCGCAAAGGATGAGTACATTGCTTTTAGTACTTCTTAAAAAGAAGCAGTGTAGTTGAGAAAGATACTTGGAGTATTGTTCGATGTAAAGCTAGAGCATATAGTGATCAGGTGTGACAACCAGAGTTGTATAAAGCTTTCTGAAAATCCAGTGTTTCATGACAAGTCGAAACACATAGAAATGAAGCATCACTTCATTCGAGACATGGTCCTTAAAGGTATTGTAAAACTTCAGTACATAGCTATTGATGAGCATATTGCAGATGTGATGGCAAAGCCTCTATCTATGATGAAGTTCAGAAACTTTCAAGATATGCTTGGTATGGAAGAGAATGTCTCCATTATTGAGAGGGAGTGTTTAATGTACAACATTAGGATCCATTCTCCATTATACCTGTGTTGTATCATGTCCGGAACTTATGTTGCATTAAAATCAGAAACCTCTTCATGAGACTTGTGTTGTATCAAGTCCATAACTTATGGTGTATTAAGTTCAACAACTTATGTTGTATTAAGTTAATAACTTGTGTTGTATCAAGATAGGTTGCCGAGGCTATGAGAGATGCATGTACTATGATCTTATGGTGTATCAATATCAAGATCTTATGTTGTATTAATATTGAGACCTTGTGTTGTATCAAGGTCATAGACTTGTGTTGTATCAAGTCCAGACCTTATGTTGTATTAAGTTCATGAGTCTTGTGTTGTATTAATACTAGATCAACTATGTTATGTATGGCTAGCCATGGTCACTATATGTTATAAGTCTCCTTTAGGGATTAGCTACCCCTAGAGTGATTTACTTTAGCATGTGACTATATGACCAGGGGTAATACATATGATCATAGGTTGGAAACAATTCTTCTGAGTATGATATGATAAAGATTATTAATTAATTAAACACTCATGGACCATGCATAATTAATTAAATGATAAATGAGATGAGCATAGAGATAGAGTGAAGATTCAAATTTCCTATGTCAGACCTCCAATTAAATCAAATTGCAAAGACATCAGTTAAGTCCAAGTTGTTGAAAACAAATTTCAGTTAATTAATGAATCTATTCCTTAATTTATGCAAAGTGGTTGTTGAATATGAACTGATGGTGAAGCACTAAAGACATTTAGTTAAACTCTTAACTAATGGCCAAGCAATTAGTTATTCGATTCACATTTAATTCTAATGAGTCCTATTCAGTTCAGTTTAGTTACATTCAGTTGCATTTTAGTTCAGTTCAGTTACATTCATTTCCATTTTAGTTCAGTTCAGTTACATTTAGTTCCATTTCAGTTAAGTTCAGTTCAATCAATTAACACTCAGTTAGAGGCAGTTAACACCAATGCATTAATGGAGGGCCATATCTTCAGTGTGGGAGATAATTACAAGGGGATAACTTGGCACCAAGTCAAGGAAGGCGCAATAGGTAATGTGGGAAGTTATCTGAAATTTCAGGATCTTTTTTAACCATTTAAAATTGCATGTAAACTTGCATTTTAAAAACTCATAAAAAGGATTTTTAAAAACTGAAATTTAAATGCTTAAACATACACACATAAGCAAATAAATAGTATGCAAACCATGAAATTGGTAGATAAGAACTGGTAACGAAGTTCACCCATCCTGGGATACGTCTCCGAGCCACTTGCAATTAGAAAGTCGATCTTATTAAGTCTTCAAAGACTACATAAATAGGTTTCTAGAACTACCTTTTTTTTTGTCATTCAAAACCAAAAATAGACAGCACCACTACGATCCCTCAAACTTTCAAGAAAAAATGAGTATAAACTCGACCACCTTTTCCTGAGGCCTCCTCTAGCATGCAAATCAAGAAAATATTCCTTCACAAAAGACAAAATAGTATGGCCTATACGGATTTTCGCCTAGGGATCTGTTCCCACTAATGGTTGTACACCTCAAGAACTATTCCATATACATGTCTCGATATTCTTGCCCACATATTGTATTGTCATATATGTACCGTGGATTCTCTCTATACTCCATCGTTGTTCAAAAACCATGGTTTAAAATAGACCAAAAGTGGTGGTTATGGTGCGCGGGCGGGAAGGTCGCGCGCATGTTTGGAGCTCAAAAATATGCCTACAATTCATAAGTAAAATATGCCAAATACCATACAACAGAAATCATAAGTAAAATCCTCCAATCACATACAATGAGAATCATAAGTAAAATCCACCAAATCCCATACAATGGGAATCATAAGTAAAATCCCATGCAATTCACAAGTAAAATCCACCAAATTCATAAGTGGTGCATTGGTGAAAACGTTGGCATTGTGGGGGCATAGGTCCCGAGGTCAAACCCATGGACTTCTCCCCCTTTTGTGTTAATGTTGTAACATATATGAACTATCTGGCAATGTTGGAAGTCAGTCGTATGGGAAGCCATGTGGCAGGGGTTCCGTGGACTTGTTGGTATAGAACTATGGTCATGGCAATATAATATTTTGTTATATGGCATATGATTTGGCTCCATTTTATTGGCTCCACCACTCCACATTTTTTTCAATAGCCTCGGTTTTGGCTTATGGGTCAAGGGCTTAACATATATGAACTATCTGGCAGTGTTGGAAGTCAGTCGTATGGGAAGCCATGTGGCGGGGGTTCCGTGGACTTGTTGGTATAGAACTATGGTCATGGAAATATAATATTTTTTTATATGGCATATGATTTGGCTCCATTTTATTGGCTCCACCACTCCACATTGTTTTCAATAGCCTCGGTTTTGGCTTATGGGTCAAGGGCTTAGCCCTCAACCCCCCCGTCCCTTCCAAAATAAACTTTGAACAAACTTAAATACAAGTTTACAACTATACATAATAAGGAAAGATGGCTAGGTGGGATTTTTGAAGGCTTTTGGAATACCATGGAGGTCATGGATTCAATTCCCTTAGACCCCAACCAAATTTTTACAAACCATACCTTATACCATTTTGTTTTACCAATTTTGAACCTTTTTGTCACAATTTCAAGCCCTGATAACTTGTGCATCCAGAGGCCATTTTGCACGAAGCGAGCGTTGACAGAAATTTGATGATGAGATCTTTACCATTGTGAGCTTTATTTTACTATTTGAATATGTATACTTTGATCAATCATTAAAGATCCTCCTGGATCAAGCCTTCCCACTGGAAAGATTTTGTGCCACCAAAAGCATGGAGTCATTCAGAAAATAGGTGAGGGTACATCTCCCTCACTCTTCCAATCTCTAGCCACCTTGATTTGCTTAGGTGCATTCCTTTCATCTCCACATAAATAAATTCCATGTCTTCTCTTCATGAAGACATGACCTTCCTATCAAGTATTACATCTTCCTGAAGTTTATTGAGATACTCAAGAACAAACCCGTCCACCGAAGGTGCTTGAACCTATACATCTTGGTCTACAATCATAGGAGGCTCATACAGTTTCAAGTTTTCCAAATTAACAATGGAATACATTTGCATACAAGGATTCAATTCTAACTGGAAAGCATTATTACCAACTTTATCCAAAATTGTAAAAGGTCCATGTAGACACTGAGAGGGGGGGTGAATCAGTGTAAAGCCAATTTTAAACCTTTTCTTAGCTTGACACAGATAACTACCAATTCATCAATCAATCACATAAACTTTTCATAAACATATTATTCACATATCATAGCATTTAACTCATCAATAACCATAACACAGGAAAACACCACATCATATAAATTTGTAATCTTTTTATATTAGTTTGGCTTGGCTACAACCGTTAGGCAAAATCAGCACCTACTGATATATAGAGCACCTACTCTTAATCCAGGACCCTGTCTAGTTTTCCTAGACCCTGCTAAGAAGGGTTTGAGGTATCCTAACCTCAAAAGCAAGACAAGCTTGCTTTTACAATACAGTATACTTGTGTCACACAAGAAATCTCTGTCACATCAAGGCTGTTCATCTTCTCTGCTTATCACATTAACTCTGCTGTAACACTGCTCACCGCTGCTCATTACCACTGCTCATCTCTGCTCATTACCAACACTGCTCATCATTTATGCTCATCAATCATATCAGGAATCCTGCTAGTCACTGTCAAGTCATTATACAACTGCTACAAGGATCTGCTCTCGTGCATTATCTTTCTTTACTGTTGCTCTCACTCATTCTGTCAGGCACATCATTCTGATCATATCATCCAACAATCTTCTCTTATCATTACTTAGCTCGTCATTAGAATAGCTCAGTATTGGACTGATCACACTCCACACTATGTCTCATAAGCTAGGGCTGTCATCTTTGTCATCAATCAAGTGTTGATCTGCTGCTTATCCCAACGTATCAAAACTCTGTTCCTTTTACTTCTGCTCATATATTCCTGTCCTCTTATTAGTCAACCATGTCACTGCTTTCCTATATAACTGTCAAGTTAATCTTTAATTTGATTATCTTCAAATTCAGTCAACCTTGTATTGTTGTAGCTTCTCTTGCAAAGACTGACTTGTAACTATGTAAATTCTCTTCTGCTGGTCAAAAAAAAAAAAACTTCACTGTACATACATGTCATCAATACACCCTCACTGGCAATGAGAACCATCATTAGCTCTGCTACTCAAAGATCATGCCAACTCAAGACAGTGCTTGTCAAGAACTGTAGATTCCAAGGACATCACTACCATCCAAGCTTGGACAATTTGAGGAAGACTCCAAAGCTTGTCATCAACTTTCTGTTGTTCACTGATCATGCCAAGTCACCTCCTTCTACCTTTGCTATGTTCTACTCATGATTTCAATCCTCGGCATCATCATCATCATGCTTCAAACCTTTCACTGCTTAGTCAACATTTATCATTATCATGCATGTAAGAGATTACTATCAATTCAATCACTGTCATCACTGAGACTTGCTAAATATTTCACTGTGTAATCATGATGTCGCTAGTTCACTGTGTAAACATCAAAAGAATCATAGTTCTATGATCACAACCTTTATCATGTAGTGTTCAGTGCTTCTCAGTCAACATCAAGGAGCTTGATCATGTAAAGATTGCAATTTCCTGTAGCTGAACTTAGCACTTTTTCTGGCTTTACTTCTTCTTGACCACCAAACCATACACATACCTAAACTATTTGAACAAAATCAGAGTTCCAAGTTTTGTGTGTGTCTGTAGAAGATCTTAACCATCGTGCATCATTACTCTTCTTTCAAAGACATGTCACAGTATTGTGGCTGCTGCTATACTCCACAGATTTGGAGTCAAACTTGGGTCTTTTTGTGATGCCTATAAGTGGAAATAAGTTCCCAGAATTCAAGTTGACTGCCGTTGGATGCCACAAGATTAAATAGGAGTTGAAGTGACTGTAGTTTTCCCTTTTTATGCTCAATAGCATACTTCTTCAGCATATATATCAAAATGGGCAGAGAAGTATAGACTCCATTCTGTACAGCAGTAATCTCTTGAGAATAAGGCACTGATATACGTGCAAATAACAGACTTCACATAAAATATATCCCTGGTGCCTACAGTGAACAGAAGTGTGTTCTTCCTGTAATCTCTGGCTACTGATTTTGAATGCTTTCAACTGAGTGTACATCACTGTATATGCATCATCATTGGGAGTATTATGTATCTCCATACATTGTTCATTAGGTCATCATAGGCTTGAGGTTGTTCTTTACACCTCATTTAGTTTCCAAGCATCACAATAATAAACCCTAATCAACAGTAAAGAATCTCATGCCTTTTACCTGGGTTTTTACTGACCTAAGAATGCTCTAAACCATACTGTCAAAACTTTGGATCTGTAGCAGCAATACTCCATTGTATGCTTCATAGCATAGGGTTAAAGCATCAAAACCTTGGTTCCATCTCCTTGTAAGTATGAGACTGTGTAGAGAGCCTCCAACACCAGACACTAGCTCCTTATAGGGCAGTGAGCTCATTCACCATAGATCAAGACCAAAAATAAATAAAAGTAAATCTCCTTAGCTGCTACAAATTTCTGATGCCTCTATGGAAACTTGGATCTGCAATTCGAGTTCTCTTCCTCATACAAAAATCTCAGTCCAAATAGCCAGAGAGATTCCTCAACGAGTTCTACTTCACTTCATTGTTGGATCAAGACCAAAAGAAAATTTGTTCTGCTGCTACCACCAAAAGTCCACTTACCTCAGTCAACAAATCCATCCTCTTTGCAATTCGGGATTGTTCATGACTGTGGAAACCCTCCAACAGTCAAATTGCCTAAAACAAGTCCAAAAACGGACTGTTCTCTCTCTTAAAAAAATTCTCAGCAGTTACTAACAAGATGTTTCTGTTAAAAAACCCTCGACTGCCTCTGTGGAAGAATGAATTTCCTCAGACTGCTACTGTAAAAATTTCCTCGGCTGCCTCAGACATAAAATACCAGAGCTCTCCCACAAAAATCTCAATAATCTAAAGTGAAATCGTGGGGTATTTATACCCATTTTATGAAAAAAAAAATTGAGGCCGACTTGAACAAAAAATGGTGTGAGTCGACTTCGAATTTTTTGATTGAGCCGACATCCTATAAAAATTTTAATCAAAATATCTGAGCCGACTTGCCGACTTGACATATTTGGAGCCGACCTTGCATATCAAAGAGTTCGAACAAGATTGTGTTGACTTTACCCACGATTTATGTCAAGGGCTTCTTCTTATGCAAGAGACAAGATCTAGAACTTATCAAATGTGGGTCCAAGACCCAAGTCTCCATGACAATCAGGTTTTCATGGTCCAAGATGTTACAAACCCTGAGATATTCATATGTCCATGACCCTTCAAGGCCTCTTTTTCAAGGTAAGGGCATCCACCACATGCCAGAGACCATATAAGGTCATCACCATCATAATACATACAAGGGTTTCAACAAAGTGCCATTATGCCATCCAAGTAGTGGGTTACATGACCTTTGCCAGGGCATCATGGTCTTCATCAGGGATTCCAAGACTTCATGGGCTTCTTCAACGTCTATCGGGGCTTCAAGACCATATCAACTGTGTCTTCAATATCTTCAGCAAAGTGGTGGCATCAATGACATCAAGATCATGTTGGCATCAATGACAATTTCATCAACAGTACATACCTAATAGGTTTCAACTTTCTACCTTCACCTTGGAATCGATATTTGTTGATATGAATCGATACTCGATCACCAATCTAGAAATGATGATCTATTTGATGCTTGTCATGTCATTTTTTGTACTTTTCCTGACTTGATTCCAACTGTTCCTGCACTGCTTGATGAGTTAACCGGATCTATTAAATAAACTTCTGAGCTTTATCTGCATCAACCTATCCACATTCCATTGTATCTTTCCCAAAAACAAAGTCTAAACAAGACTTTGGCAAGTACCCAAAACATGTCTCAAATGGAGACTTCTGAGTTGAACAGTGTATGGATATGTTGTAGGCATGTTGAACATAATGCAATTGTTCATCCCAAAGTTTAGGATGCTTAGCACATTACCCTCGAAGAAGATGTACAATAGTATGGTTGACCACTTCAGTTTGTTCGTCGGTTTGTGGATGAAATGTTGTGCTTTTCTTCAAATTTGTGTCCATAAGTTCCCATAAAGATGACCAAAATTTCCCAAGAAATCGGGAATCCCGATCAGATATGATAGAAGAGGAAGTCCAAAATGGACCCGTAAATTTTGAAAGAACAAATGAGCAGTCATCTCAGTTGTGATATTCTTTTTACAAGGTATGAGTATGCACATTTTACTGAATCGATCGACAACAACATATAAATAATCATGTCCTTTTCTAGACATTGGTAAACCTCCTACAAAATCCATTGAAACACTTTCCCATGGACGAGAAGGAACTGGAAGTGGAGTTTACAAGCCTAAATTTTTGTTACTTGGTTTACTTGTTACACACATAACACAACCTTTTACATAGTTTGACACTATATCATTCATTCAAGGCCAATAACAAAAATTTTGTAATTGTGCTACAATTTTACCTACTCCAAAATGTCCTGAAATTAGAGAAGTGTGAGCTTCTTTTATCACATGCACTCTTTCACTTTGTGGAATACATATTTTACCAAGATGATAAAACAACTTGTCATTGATATGATAGTTCAATTCTTCATTCCGATAGACATGCCTTAGTGATTCATATACTTATTTAAAGTCTTCATCCTTAGTATATTGTTCAACATAACTTGCATGTACTAGAGGACTTTGTTGAATGAGAGTAGAAGCATTTATTGGAGGTCTAGATAACATATATGCAACTTTGTTCTGAATTCCTTTCTTATACATAATAACCAAATGAAATTGTTGTAGAAAACCCATCCACATGAAATGCCTTGATTGCTGTAGCTTAGTTTGTGATTGTAAATATTGTAGTGGTTGATGATCAGTATGTATGATTGTTTCCTTACCCATTAGGCATTGTTTACACTTTTTAACACTTAGTACTAATGCATACAACTCTTTGTCATAGGTTGAATAGTTGATTATTGTTTTAGAGAAAGTTTCATAAGGATAGCATATTGGTTTTTTATGTTTCATTAAGGCTGCCCCCATTGCATAACTATTATCATTAGTTTCTATCTCAAATGGTTGTTGTAGATATGGAAATATGTTTCCGCTGCAACTGTTTTCCCCAAATTTCTTAAATTTTGGTCCCCTCCTCGTGATTTAGCGTTGTCTTTAATTGTTTGGATCCTTGAACCTTTTGGTCGTGCTTTAATTTTGGATGGTTTTTTGAAGATTACCTTTCGTCCTGGTTTTCAAAAATTGCTCGTGTTTGGGATTGTTGTAGATCGCAGATTTTAGAGCTTGTTTTGCTAAGTTGAAAATGGATCAGGCCTTTTTGTCCTTTGCAAAGCGTCGTTTCAGAGGAGAAACAGCTTTAACCGTTGATGAATTTCTGAGTCTTTAAGCACTTTACATTTTTTTATTTTTGATCGGAGTTGTTTTTCATTTTAATCGGAGGTTGTAGCCTTTTTTGCTTCCGCCGTTGCGGCTCCCAAAGCAACTAAGCACCCGAAGTGTAAAGCGTTCCGCCAGCTAATGCGTCAATCTTTTAGTCGCTTGTCCGTAGTCTTTTCTCTTCCGCCGTTGCGGCTGTGCAAAGCTTTCATCTTCCGATGTCGACATCATTCCGACTTCCGATTGAGAACTTTCCCACCCGCATCTTAGGTCTTATCTTTCCCGACTCCGATAGGATTAATTGGTTTCACAGTGCCCGTCATTTTAAGACCCGCTTATGCGGTGGTGAATGAATCTACCCTTCCGATGTAAGTATTATGAGTCGCCGATGAGTTTTTCGTTTTTCTTCGTGGATGATGTCTGTCGAGCCTGTAGGTGGACGAGGTAGTGGTGTCGACGTTTGTAAAAATTCTCAGATCAAGTGGTGCACCGGGCCATTTCTTGTGGATTAGCCGTTTTAGTTGGTTTAATTTGACGTTTTGTTTTAGAATGCAATCCCGGTGAATGATGCACATTGATTAACTGTAGAAAGATCCAAAAGACTTTTCATATTGCCACGGCGCAAAGGTAAAGATAGGAGGTAGGCTCTCAAGGGGCATGGGCAAAGTAAAAGACAAAATTGAAAGCAACAAAGGCGCAGCTCTGAAAAGTCCATCAGTTACTTAGCTGATCATGAGCATGCACAGAAAATATGAAAAGAGGAATATGAAACATTCGAAGAACCGAAAAGTCACACGTTTGGGGGGAACCCAAGCAGTCTACTGTTTTGTTTAAATATTTGAAAGTGAGAAGTTACAAGGGCTTTTCCCTGGAAAAACTTGTAACTTAATGCTTGTAAGAGGAACTATTTCATTTTACAACCAGAGACTGCAAATTTTGCCTGTTGGAGGAAGTGCTATGTGGAATGTATCAATGTGATTAAATGAGCAATGTTGAATGTGAACTATTTCATTTTCAGCTGTGTCTCATTAGCTATAAGAGCATTCTAATTTCCGGAACCTATGTTCTTGTCTGAATGTTATTCAGTACCTTTATGATGTTTTTCCACTATGAGTAATGAGAGTTTTAATTGTTGATGAGCTATCTTGTCATATATACTTTTATTCATGTTTATATGTTTGGTTATAAGAATAGCTATCTGTGATTTTCCATGACACATGAACAGGAGTGCATTACTCATGAATTAATAGCCAGCTCTCTAGAGATAGTTTAGTTAGTATTTATTTCCTTGCATGATTTGGATGCTTGTGAGTCCTAAGACGAGAGGTAAGAAACTGCGCATCACATTGTGACTGCTCTTTGCATCTTTATCACCCTGCATTGTTAATTAGGCATGTGCATATCATATTTTAAGTCAAAAAATACAAAAATACACGGTGGACAGGGCCGCAACCGGTAAAACCTTTGTTTTTGTTACTTGACCTACGGTAGCCGAACCGCAAACCGGATGGATTCCCTATACCAAACAGTCACGGGCTAGTTGGGAATATTGACTGGGGAGAATCCCTTGCTGTTGTTGCCTACGAATTTCCAGGCCTCAACACAATGCAAGTATTGGAGTTGCACTAATGTTTTCTTTCAGTGTGTCGAAGGATTTTTGTTCCTTGACTTCCCACTAAAATATTGTGTTCACGCTTGGAAAAGCATGTAAAGGGGAAGATATGAAGGAGAAGTTCGCAATGAACTTCCTCTATTATTGGGTTGCTCCCATGAAGCTTCTTACATATGTTACATTATTTGGCTTAGGCCAATTTACAATAACCTCTACTTTAGAGGGATCAATCTTGAGTTCACCACCCCCTACAATGTAACCTAGATAAACTAAATATGTCTTTCCAAGCTCACATTTGGACATCTTTAGGTACAATTGTTCCCTTACAAGTACATCCAAAACCTGTTTTACATGATTGACATGCTCTTCCCAAGTTCAACTTAAAATCAAAATATCATCTAAGTAGACTATGACAAAGTCATCAATGAAGGGCCCAAACACATCATTCATCACCCTCTTAAATGTTGCAAGTGCATTACAAATTCCAAAGGGAATTACCATCCATTCATACAATCCTTGTTTAGTTTTGAAAGCAATCTTCCAAATATCATTATCATGAATACGGATTTGATGATAGCCACTTCGTAAGTCTATCTTAGTGAAAAAGATTGCATTCTAAAGTTGATCTAAAAGATCATCAATTTGAGGAAGATAATACTTGTTCTTTATTGTGATTATGTTCAGCGCCCTATAATCAACACACATATGCCATGTGCCATATTTCTTTGGCACCAAAACAATTGGTGAACCACACGGAGAGGAACTTGATCGAATGTCCCCTCTCTCAAGCAATTCATGAATTTGTTTCTTTATCTTCGCATTTTCAATAATGGAAGACTTGTACATACCAATATTAGGAAGAGGTGAATCCTACTGTAAATGAATTTCATGTTGAATTTCCTTTTTAGGAGGTAAGCCTTTAGGTTCTTGAAACAAATTATCATAATCAAATACCACTTTTATCAAGTCCTTTTTAAGTTTTGGATCGCAACCTTGAAAGGATTCAGTCCGTTCAACATATTTTGCTTTTACTATCATAAGAACAAATTTACTACTTGCATTTATTAACCTCTTCATTTGATTTGCAAACACTAAAAAAAGATTAGTTTTCATGTGATGTGCACGAATGATATATTCAATTCCATTTTTAGTGAGTTGATACATGTTATCTTCCTTGTAAAATATAGCCTTCCTATCATACAATTATGGACTACCCAACACAATACCACAGATATCTAATGGAACCACATCTAGATCTACCTCATCAACAAATCCAAAAGTAATGGAAAACCGAAGTCTACACTGATTTGTAACTTGCAATTGTGCATTATCACATACACATCCAAGTGGATATGGTTTAGGGTGTAACTTAGTTTCCAAATGTAATTTCTTAAATATTTCTTCAGAAATGAGGTTTGCTTGTGATCCGCCATAAAAAAGAGTATCAATTTTTGTATGTTTGGAGATTACTCTAATATGAAATAACTCACTCCTCTTTCTTTCATCAATGACGGGTTCATTTCTTGAAACATAACAAGAAGGGTTTTTACCTTGAATGCTTGTAGCAACCACTGTAGTTTCACCCCCAGAATCAGATCCCAAATCATGTTGGATTGTTGATGCAGTAGTCTTTTTGTCTTTTTTATTCCAAAACTTCTTAGGCTTGAGCTCCGGATGAAGTTTCCAACATTTGGAAACATCATGACCTTTTTTTTTTTATAATGAGTACATGTAGGTTTTTCTCCTTCCTTCTTCACAATAGTTGTGTGCTTACCTTTTCCCTTACCTTTAGACTTGTTTGCATCAAGTTTAAAAGGCTTCTTGGAAAAGTTCTCTTTAGTATTCTTCCCCTTCGTCTCTATGTGAGTTGCTTGAACACATACCTCATCAAGGTTAGTCGAATTAAACATTAATATCATATGACGTAAATAACTATGCAATCCTTGTATATACTTTAGAATATTTTCTTGGGTGTAGAGAGGTATACCAAGTACCAATGCCCTTTTTCTGAATTCTTGTGTGTAATATTGCACACTTTGTCCCTTACCTTTCCTCAAATTCTTCCAGTCCATCATAGCTTGTTGCATGTACCCTAATGGATAAAACTTATTTTTTCATCCTGATGTGAACTTATACCAAGAGGAGATTATTTTACCTTTTGTGGCAATATCCTCTTGAGATCTTCTCTCCCACCAGATGAGAGCAGTCTCTTCAAGTTGGAGAGAAGCCAACTGAATTTTAATGTTATCTTTAGTAAACTTTTGAATCCTACGATAAAATTCAATTTGATGGATCCAATTGTCCAATTTCTCAGCATTAATATCTCCTTTATACATAGGTAATTCAAACTTAATATAAAGCTTTAATCGAGGCACATTAAAGTCAATTTTTGTTTTTTTCTTTTCAAATGGAGAAGGCATAGAATCATCAAGATAAGACAGAGAATATGGTGGATTTTTAGTAGGTTCCTCACCACCTCCTTATTTTTTACCTTCGGCATCATATGCACCTCCTCATTCACATTTCTTCCGATATTGATAGAGCTCCTCTACCATCATTTGCATTCTCATGAAAGCTTTCAGAAATTCCCCTTCAGATGAGATAGAAGAATTTGCATCTTCTTTTTTTGGTGAAGCCATTTTCCCTCTTCTTGAACCAACCTCTGGATCAAAGTTTTCAAATTATCCTTCACCATGTTGTAGCCGGGATCTTGTTAACATAAACTCACAATCCAATGGTTAATCAACTCTGATACCAAACTTGATCTGAAATTCTGGGCTCTTTTTAACTATTTAAAATTGCATGTGAGCTTGTATGTTAGAAACTCATAAACAAGCTTTTAAAAAATGAAATTTGAATGCTTAAACATACACACATAAGCAAATAAACAGTATGCAAACCATGAAATTGATAGACAAGAACTGATAACAGATTTCACCGCTCATGGTCTATGTCTCTGGGCAACTTCCAATGAGAAGGTTGATCTTATTAAGTATTCAAAGGTTACATAAACGGGTTTCTGGAAACACCTTTGGTTTCAGTCAGTCAAAACTAGAAATAGATAGCACCACTGTGATCCTCTCAAAAATTTAAAAAAATGACCATAAACTCAGCCACCTTTACCTAAGGCCTCCTTTGGCACGCAAATCGAGAAAATATTCCTGCACAAAAGACAAAATAGTATGGATCTCCACCTTGGGATTTGTGCCTATTAATAGTTGTACGCATAAGGAACTATGCCTTGTCCCTATCTAGGGATTTGTACCTGCACACTATATTGTCATCCATGTGCCGTGGCTTCTCTCTATCCATCATCGTGGTTGAAAAACCATGGTTTAAATAGACCAAAAGTGGTGGTTATGGGGCGCGGGAAGAAAGGCCATGCACCTATTTGGAGCCCAAAAATTCGCTTGCAATTCATAAGTAAAATCCACCAAAGCCCATAAAACAGAAAGGCAGCGGTGCGTTGGCATAGTGGGACAGAGCTCCCAGGGTCAAAACCATGGGCCTCTCCCCATTTTGTGTTAATGTTGAAACATATATGAACTATCCAGCGGTGTTGGCATTCGTTCGTGTTGGCATCCATGTGGCAGGTTTCATGGACTTGTTGGTATAGAACTATGGTCATGGATATATGATATTTTTATATATGGCATATGGTTTGGCTCCATTTTATTGGATCCACCACTCCACATTGTTTGCAATATCCTCAATGTTGGCTTATGGTTCGAGGGCTTATCCCTCGACCCCCTCCCTTTTCCAAAATAAGCTGTGAACAAACTTAAATGCAAGTTTGAAAATATACATAACAAGGAACAAAAGTGGGGCATATGGCTAGGCGGGATTTGTGAAGGATTTGGGCAGACCATGGAGGTCATGAGTTCGATTCCCTTAGACTCCAACCAAATTTTTAAAAAGCATACCTTATACGATTTTTCCAATTTAACCATTTTATTTTTACCAATTTTGAACATTTTTGTCTCAATTTCAAACCCTGCTAACTTATGCATCCGAAGGTCGTTTTGCGTGAAACGAGTGTTGACAGAAAGTTGATGACGAGCTCTTTACCACTGCAGGATTTCTTTTAGCCTTTGAAGACTTCTACTCTAATAAATCATTGAATATCCTCCTGGATTAGGAAGAGTGCACACAGTGTGTATAATGTTCACAGTGCCAAAAGGCATGCAAGGATTCATTACCTTTCATTGTATAACTGAATAAGCTTTTTTTTAGAATGCTATGCACTTGAAAAGGCTATGACAGTGTTTCGAGTGATCTCTATTCTCTATTGTTGCTTATATATATCTTATCAAGCAATCTACAAGTGTTGTAAAATAATTCTCTACCATTATCTATCATACTCAAGGATTGTTTGTTGGGTTTTGCATCCTTCGAATTTTGGAGGGTTTTCCCAAGGTACATCATGTTTCTTATGATTTGATTAATTTGTGTGTTTGAATTGTTGATGAGATATAAATGCACTGAATTTCTTTATCAAAAGTTTTAAATTTCGAGTATCTTCATATTTTCTCAAACATTGACATATGGGAGACCACTAAGTCAAGGAGCACTAACGACCCTCCCTAATTAGTTCAAGGACATCCCTTATATTGATTAAAAGGGACCCCAAGGTACCATTGTAACCACTACAACTCTCAGAATATGGTGATTTTTTGTGATGAAAGATGAAGTACATGATAATAAGAGGGTCTTATCCTATGAACCAATATCAGTTAGTAACCAACTGTGAGTCCGACTAACCTAACACAAGATTGGATGATAAGCGTGGGGATCATAACTTCCTTTGATCGATGTAAACTTGAGGAGTAACTGGTATCAACATTTTTCGCATTAAAGGGGCAGAGTGTAAGTAGGGAGACACACTACAGATGAAGGTATTTGTGAGAGACACAAAACTAAGAGTAGTGTGACTGATCAAACTGACGATGCTAGGAATATGGAGACTCAACTACATCAATCAAAGGCAACTAGGGGTTGATCCCAAAAGAATCAAGGGTTCCCATGGTTTTGTGTGGATTAGAGAAAAAATTTGTACATAAAGAAAAATGCATGGGGTACCCATGGTTTTGAGTGTGTCGGGGGACCAAATTGATGATGGGTGGGATTCCCGCAATTTTTGGTGAGTCAAGGAATCAATTTTAATGATGGGTGGAGTTCCCACGATTTTGAGTGGGTCGGGGGAATTTTTCCATGAGAGTATGATGGTTGTTTCGCAAATGCGAATATGGGTTCCCCATGAATTAATTCCATGCATATTATTCATGCCGGAGTAACTGAGTGGAATTGGTTTCTTCGAAGTACGGGGATCCATTGTTGTATTTGTGGGGGTAGTGATACGAGGGAGATTTGCAAATGGTGAAATGATCATGGGGGTATGAGTGGTGAATTGGGAATCCAAATTTTAACATGTGCCGAGGAATTTAATGGCATCAACTGTTGAAGTTGGGGGAGTAAATGCACAACTATAAAATGACAAATTAGGGGTTGATCTTTTCAAACTAGTTCAAATTCCGTGGACTTGTGGGTGCTCGATATTGTGGGTACCAAATTATGGTGTGGGTTGCAATGGTGTGCACACCCATGGGTGAAACATGTTATTCACAGGAATAATGTTGATGGCACATAATTACTCGGAATTAAGACTCTATGGTTATTAGTGGGAGTATTGGTATATGCAATGTAAATAGAGGGAAGATGTTGCCTATATGTCAGTGTCGGGATGATACTTGTGATAAGATTCATGCACCATTATGGATGGGGGGTAAAACCTTTATGCTCTAGCCAGAGTCCTGCACACATGATGGAAACACACAAGTGTAATAAAAATTATGACAAAGGTATTGACAATGCAGAAATAACAACCAAACCATGTTGCACCTATGGAGTGCATGAAAAATAGGTGTCATATCAAACTTTCCATATTGAAGAGAAAGAAGTGTCACTTTGTATATATTGATGTGATGATCTTGGTGGTGTGGATGTTTCGTCAAACAAAGTTGCGTTTGGTCATGGTGAAGGTTACAAATTGGGGTCAAATGTTTATAAATAGGGATGTGGCCCGGTTTTCAAAATCATTTGTATTGTTTCATTTTCAAGTTCTAGAGGATGTTTTTGTTGATTCCGCGAGAACTGTGTGGCCCTTTTCTAAGCTATGAGATCCAAGTAAGCCTAAAACTTATCCCAATTGTTTTCATCTAAATATTTTTAGGTTTATGGGGTCGCATTAACCGTATGATCAATTTTTAATGGTAAAAAATGACCGCATGCCATTTTTTAATTCTCGCATGTGACTGCATTAGAGAATCCATTATCGCATAAGATCATCATGTGCTATAATGAATATAATAATGTGAAGCACCAGAGATGCACCCTTCGACCATGCTTTGGTTCAACATGACTACCCACAGTTCAGTTGATCTAACTATGCAGCTGAATTGTGCACATACTACACAAATTGCGTCCGCAGGGGATCTTGGTTTTGTTAGGATTATTAATCCGCCCTTGTCTAATTTCGTCATATGTCTAAATTAGGAGTCATGTCTAAATCGAGAGTCCTTCCAGTCTATTTTTAGTCACTAGCACCATTGGGTCCACTTGGCCTAATTGGGGCACATGTTCCAGTTACTAAAGTGTGGGGAACACTAATTGAGGCCTACTGCCACTGATTGCACTTGCATGCATCAGTTTAGGAGCCTCCTAGATCAATCCCTATAGTTTAGGAGCCACTAGGAGTGTTGACACCAACCTTCATCAGTTGAGTTCAGTTAGTGACTAGTCAAGCTAAGTTAGGAGTCAGTTACATTCAATTCTAGCCCTCTACATTCAGTTAGCGCTAGGTTTGCATGGCTGCATGTAGGAGAGGTGCATTCCTTACCTACCACAATCAGTTAGCCTTAGTTAGCACTGAATTAGACACTTGAGTTGTGTTTTAGAACTCCGATGAACTCCGATAATGATTTAGACAAGGTCAGTTAACTATTGAGTCCTCCGATAATGATTTAGACAAGGTCTTAGTTACCTACAATTAATTAGAGTCTAATCAATTCGAATTTCCTCATGTGGATTAAAATTGCATGTGGCTATTTATCCATTGTATTACATTGTAATTATCATCTAATTATTTTTTTTATCAATGAAAGCATTCACAGTTGCAAGCCATTTTTGCACTATTTCATTCTTCAATTGTTGAGTAAATTGTGTGATCTATCTTGTGAGTTGTGTGTTTGTCCACGG
>LPNX010843540.1:85989-96373 GCA_001517045.1 Pseudotsuga menziesii | reverse complement strand
GTGCAGGTATCCTTTTCTCTGGTCAGTGGATTTCCTGCTTTGTGAACTTAACCGGATGGGATCTGAATAGGGGCTTATTCCATTTGGGAGGTGAGGATCTGAGCATCATGGCTCAAGATATATCTTTACTTACTAGTTTTCCTCCTCATGGAGTGCAGGAGGTGACACAACCAACGATGGAATGGTGGTCACTCGGTGCATAATCTCATCGACTAGTACTACAACGGAGATATGAGCACCTTGAGTTCAAGGCAGATATTGATTAGTCATCTAACTAGTTTGGGAGTATTGTTCATGGAGATGGTTATGGTTAGGATTTTGAGAGTGTCATCATCCCATAGGGTCGCCAGGGAATGGTTGTTACTATTGGATCAAGTGATATCTAGGCATTGGGTGGCTTGGGGACCCATGATGCTACTTTTTCTGATGGAGAAGCTATTAGAGGCTCAGTGAGGAGTAGGGGTGATGACGTTACATTATGGGAGTGTAATATGCTACTATTTTTTCAAGCGGTATCCATATTTGTGGCCAAAGGCAGTGGTGCCTCTAAGGGGCACGCAGGAGCTACGTATGGTATTTTGGGGGCAGGTGATGTTGCATGCTGGTGGAGGTCAGTTGGGGAACGTACTTACCTACAGGTTCCTGGATGTATGGTATTAGCGGATTGGTGCTATGGAGCGATATCCATGGAGTGGCATGGATTATCAGGGGGACTTGGAGTTACCTCCATCAGTTCATGGTTGGGATGAGACATGTACACTTATGTTTATGATTACATATTATTATGTACATATCTAGAGTTATGCACATATTATTTATGTATATCAGATACTAACCCTGGATCTTATCCATGACACAAACATTGGGCCTGTACAATCGCATTGAAGGGAATGTCGTCATCGACATCATGAGGAGGGTGTGAGACTGGAATGATTTGTTGGGGCAGTGAGTGGAGAGGCCAGAACTGCTGATGCTACTGCAGGTGAGGTTGCTCCTACTAGGGGAGTATCTTTAGGGGATAGGGACATTGCGATATTAGATGACCTTGAGAGGGGGTTAGGGTCACTAACAAACAATGCAGATGATTGAGGGCTAGATGAGCTTGAGGATGATGAGATGTCCCATACTCTGCATCTACCAATAGAGCTAAGGGCTAGTTGGTGTTGAGTGATGCAGAGAGTGGCCATAGATTTCCATTTGGTACAGGGATGGAAGGGAGGATAGGGTCCCCCTTCTAGGAAGAGACCACCTATAAGGCCTGGACCAGCCCAGGGACCAGGTGCAAGAGATGCAATAGCAGGAGCTAGAGCAAGAGGAGCAAAGTCAATACAACCTCTAGCCATTATCGGGCCTCGTGATCCAGAGGCATGAGGGTAAGATTGAGTGTTGGGAACTCATTTTTGTATAGGAATAACGGCCCCATTTTATAGATGGATCTTATTGGAGGGTTTTTTTGTGATGTACCCACGTAATATTGATGATTCCTTTTGTATATTTCTCTATGAGGCCACTTTTGTGCATGACTCATTTTGTGACAATATATATATATACACATCATTTTGGTGGCATTTTCCATGTTTCTCATGGATGTGTGATGTATCTTTGTGATGGATGTATATGTGATGATAATGAAGATATTTTTTCTATATGTTAATGTTATCGACGTATAGTAGTAGGTACTTATACATGATCTAGATAGTGATCAACACATGTACATATGTATGCTTTGTTTGTTTGTGTTGAGCTAGGTATACACTTGCCATATTAAGTATTAGTTCAACACCTTGTTGGCGACGGAGTTGGAGAATGCATTGGTGTTCATCGGGACATGCGTGAAGGTAATGGTTTGAAACTGTCGAATGGGAAGGTTTATTTACAAGAACTTGCAAAACAGGAGAGGATTAAGGACATGGAATACATTGTTTAGCTGGGAGACAATGATTTGGGAATCTAAATGCACATGTAAATGGCCTATACTGATATGGATTGCATCGCTTAAGAGACAAATGAAAAATTTGTATTCTATTTGGTTATTAGTGAGTGCCCCCACGAAAACTCCACCTGTGTGGTATAAAGTTTGGTTGGGGATATAAATCACCCAAGCAGTCGATGTTGGATTCTTTGACCAACAACTTGTGCCATTTACGAAGCCGACATAATTGTCAAAATGGAAGGTCATATGCATTTCAAACAAAGGATAATTTTATTTTTCCACCCATGGGATCGAAAACATAAAATGCTACATTGTTCTTTTGAAAGTACAAATGGACAATGAATATCAGGAGGAATAATTCAATTGTGATACTGGTAGGGTCCTAGTGGTGTTGGAATGGTGAGTCATATCTAAGTGGTAGCGGGCTCATATGTATGGACATATATCCAACACTTTGATGGAGGGACTTTGGTATCTAATAATAACGGATGTGGCAGACCCTGGACCTTGTCAAAGAATGATGAATCATCACTAGTAAGTAGGTCAACCGAGGAAGGTGTTGTTGAAAATGTAACTTCGAAAGATACTCTTTTTTATTATTATCATATTTTATTATACCTACTTCGAAGATGTTTTTTCTCCATTAGGGGATGTCATTATTATATTTGGTCATGTCAGAATATTGAGGTAAAACCTCCATTGTAAGTGGGGACAATATTCCTTAGAAGAAATATTGTAAATTGTATTTTTGAGTCTCACAAGAGACAAGTCGGCCCTGTTAGGTTAGGAGGTTGTACCAACTTAGGTTTTAGGTTAGTCACTTGAATAATATAAATAGTGAGGCACCCTCCCTCATTTAGACACACACTCACTCGCTCAATTTCGTTAAAGAAAGAGTGAGAGAAGTGCGCCAGTGTGAGAAGAATAATTTTATCTTAGTTTAACATTGTACTTAGTGACAAAATTATTCTAAAGAATTTTGCGAGGTTTTCTCTTTTATGGTTTCCCCAAGGAAAATATTTTTGTTCTCGTGTATTATTGTGCTTGTATATCTTTCAGTTCAAATATCTAACATAATTGAATTAAAGTGCAAACCCTAACATGGTATTAGATTTTACTTGGAAGGAAGGCATTATACGGCAGAGGAAGCTAGGGCTTCCTAGTTCAAGGTATTCTCTCCAAAAGATCATTAGAAAAATGTTAAAATAATGTAACTTTGGAAGTTATTATATTTGTATTATTGTTATTCCTCCATTCGGAGATGTCCTTGATGTAATTGGTCATGTAAAAGTCATGAGGTAAAACCTTTGTTGTAAGTCAGGGTAATAGTATCCACAAAAGTATTTTATAAATACTATTTTGAGTCTTCCTAGGTAGGTAGGCCCTAATTAGAGAACCTGGATGATCTAGTTAGGTAATTGATTCACTCACCTGATGAATATAAATAGGTGAGGTGCCTCCTTCATTTGTACACACTTCACTCAAGCAAGTTCACTAGAGAGAGAAGAAAAGTGCGCTAGAGAGAGAGAGAGGAAGAGTTATCTTGGGGTTTTACACTGTCTTGGTTTAATTCTATACTGAGGAAGTTTTGTAGGTTTTTATCCCTTGTGGTTTCCCCGAGGAAAATATCCATGTTATTTGTGTTGTTGTGCTTGTTGTTCTTTCAGTGATCCTACTATTGTAAATTGTTTTAGAATATCATCTAAGCAATTAAGAAAATCTAACATGGTATCAGATCCACCTTGAAAGGAGACATTGTGTAGCTAGGGTTTATTATTATGAACAATTCCCTTGACAAATGAACTAGAAAAGAGAGATCGCTCAACTCGCCCTAGGAGGGAACATCTTTCTATGAAAGCAGATCTGAATTATGAGAAATTTCATTTTTGGGCCCGACACTTTTGTCAAGAAGAACTAGGGCTTAATATTTTTCAAGGTTCCATCACCAAGTTCGGGAAAAACAAGATACAGTCTAGCTCACCTTAGGGAGGTGCATATTTTCCACCACTCATCCCTACAACTGATCTCAACTAAAAAAATAGGGTTTTACCATAAAACCATAGGTCATCCCAAAGGAAGTCATCTAGAAGCAGTTTGTCCAAGTAAGTATTGTTTCTTCTATTTTTGTTTAAGATGACAAACAATACCGAGCTGGATGAGAAGCTTAAGGGTGCTGAGAACTTCACTACATCAAAGTATAGGATCATGCTCATCCTAGAAGAGATTGATCTAAAAGGATTCAGAAAGGAGGAATTTGTAGAACTGGAAGGAGATGAAGCAAAGGCTAAGCACAAGAAGGATATGTAAAAGGATAATAGGATCATAACTAAATCCATGAAATATCACTTGATCTCTCAAGTATCTTCAAGTAAAATACCAAAGTAAATGTTTGATTCCCTATCCAACCTATTTGAAGGAAGAAATATCAATAGGAAGATTACCTTGAGAAATAAACTCAAGAGTGTGAAGGTTCAGAAGTCAAATACCATGCAATCATACTTCACAAGAGTATCCCAAATCAAGGAGCAACTAGAAGCTATTGGTGACATGGTAGAAGAAGAAGAATTTGTAATTGCCACCTTGAATGCTCTCCCAAGATAATGGGAATCTTTCATTCGAGGAATATGTTCTAGAAGAAATTTGACCAAGTTTCAAAAGTTATGGGAAGAATGTGTTCAATAAGAAGAAACAATAGCAGTCAAAGAAGATAAGTTGAATGAAAATCAAGATCAATCTTTGGAATCCCATACCAAATGAAAGAACAAGAGGAAGAGTCATGATCATCCTCCCATAAGAACTCAAGGGTCTCAAATAATAAAAAATTCAAGAAGGACTTCTCAACTTTTGAATGCTTCACTTGCCACAAGATGGGACACATCTCCATAAACTTCCCCCTGAAGGAAGAACAACTCAAGAAGAGGAAAAAAAGGTTCCAAGCCCATGAAATTGAAGATGATGATCAAGAATATGAGAATAGGACTAAAGAAGATGAATATTCCTATGAAGAATATGTTTTGATTTCAACCCTCACAGGTTCAGTTCACCTGGAAGTGATACTTGGCTAGTATATATAGTGGTTCCTCCAAGCAGATGACAGGTTACAAGGATTCTATCTCTTTCCTTGTACAAAAGGATTCCCCACAAAGTAAATCTTGGATATGATTACCAATATCCCATCAAAGGGATGGGAGAATCCTCTTATAAGCTAGACTCCATAAAGTCCATGAAGATGAAAGATGTTCTATATGTCCCAGGTTTAAAGAAGAGTCTCCTTTATATATTAGCTTTAGATGAGAAAGGTTTTAGATTTGTTTTCATAGACGGTGAAGTCCTAATGTGGTCAAAAGGGAAAACTATGGATGATGCAGTAGTGAATGGAGTTGATGAAGGAGGAATCTACAAATTAAAGGGACATGCAGATTCATCCTTGATGACTAGCACCATAATCCCATGTGAATTGTGGCACAAAATACTTTCTCATATACATTACAAAGCAATTCCAATTGTGAGAAAGGTGGTGACAAGTTTACCATAGATCCTGGTAGACCAAGAAGGAGTGTGCAAAGGATGTGCACAAGGAAAGAACACGAAGAACCCATTTTCAAGCAGTGATAATAAAGAAAAAGGGATCTTAGACATTGTACACTCATATGTGTGTATACCAATGCAATCTACTTCACTAAGCGGGTATGTTTACTATGCTTCTTTTATTTATTATTACTCCTGTAAGACTTGGATATATTTCTTGAAGAAGAAAGATGAAGTATTTGAAAATTTCAAGGAGTTTAAGGCTCTTGTAGAAAAGCTCTCAGAAAACAAGATCAAGACCTTAAGATTAGATAATGGAGGTAAGTTCACATCATGTGAATTCAACGATTACTGCAAATAATTTGGGATTAAGAGGGAGCCACCATTCCCTATAATCCTCAACAAATTGGTGGTTGAAAGGAAAATAGATCCATCATGGAAGCAGTAAAATCCATGGTCCATGATCAAAATATACCAATGTACCTATGGGTAGAAGCATCTAGAACAACGGTCTATGTACATAACAAAATATCTCACAATGCTCTTGTAAATATGACTCATAAGAGGTGTTTACCGAAGAAAATCCTGAATTCAATCACCTGAAGATATTTGGCTGTCCGGTATACATACACGTTCCCAAGGAGAAGATATCGAGGTTGGAACCTTCATGAACGAAGGGATTGTTTGTTGGATTTAGTGAACAATAAAAAATTTATCGAATCTATATCCTAGGATACCATCAAATTGAACTCGGCAGAGATGTCACATTTGACAAAGGTACAACTCTCGGAGAGTCAAGGAAAAATCAGGAAGATGAAGAGGAGCATGAAGCTTCTAAGGTTGTTGAAATCTCCAAACCAGTCAGAAATGATGAGGAAGAACAAATACATGAGGATCATGACATGACATAACCTCATATACCTGGGGAGTTTCCTAGTGATATGACCTCACACAAAAGAAGGCATGCTTGGGCACGTGAAATAATTAAAGAAGCGAAAATATATGGTGCTCTAGAAGGAACCATCAAAGAAAGTAAGAATCCAAAGCCATACTCCAATTATGTGGCTTTGATGTGTAATCTCATTGATGAAGAACCTAATTACTTTGAAAAAGCATCAAAACAGAAGGAGTGGGTAGATGCCATGGTCGAAGAATACCAATCCATTATAAGATGTATGGGAAGTAGTACCAAGACCAAAGGACAAGTCAGTATGTATCTACAAAACAAATCATTCAGCAGATGGCAATATAAAAAATTATAATGTAATATTCGTAGCTTTTGGATTATCTCAAGAGGAAAGTGAGGAGACCTTTTCACCAGTTGCAAGATATGCCTCAATCAGAACCATAATTTCCTTGGTAGCCAAGATGAAGTGGAAGTTACATAAAATGGATGTAAAGATACCCTTCCTGAATGGTGCGTTAGAAGAAGAAGTATACATTTAGAAACTGCAAGGATTTGAGACAAACAACCAGAAGATTCATGTATGCAGACTAAAGAAGGTGTTGTATGGGTTGAAGCAAGCACCCAGGGCATGGTATGGAAGAATTGCTGGCTTCCTCATGAGTTTTGGCTTTACCAGGAGTAAAGCATATTCCAACCTTTACTATAAGGCTAAGGATGATGGGTTGATGATATTACTACTATATGTGGATGATCTATTTTTTACAGGTTAGGATAAGCCCATCAATGAATACAAGAAGAAACTCACAACAGAATTTGAGATGAAAGACGTTAGTATGATGCACTATTTTCTACGTCTTGAAGTATGGCGGTATCCAAACAAAATTTTCCTGAACCAAGGAAAACATGCAGTTTAGATCCTAAATATATTTGGTATGATGGATTGTAAGGCCATGTCTACTCCGATGACAACAAACTTGAAGTTTTTGAATGACGATTCTCCAGAGATAGTAGATGTTCACTCATGTATTTGACCAATACGAGACCAGATATATGTTTTTTTGTAAACACCTTGAGTTAGTATATGGTGGAGCGCAAACGTGTTCACATAGTGGCAGCGAAACATGTGATGAGGTATTTTAAGGGTACGTTGGATTATGGTCTCAAATATGAATCATATGGGGATATTAGATTGCACGGATTTGTAGACTCTGATTGGGAAGGAAGTGATAAAGACAGAAAGAGAAATTCAAGATGTTGTTTTAGTTTGGGATTAGGCATGATCTCATGTTTTAGTAGAAATCAGTCTCGTGTTTCCCTTAGTATGGCAAAGGATGAATACATTGCAACATGTTCATCCTGTTGTAAAGAAGTATGGATTCATAAGATGTTGGAAGAATTATTGATATAGAGATAGATGTGACTGATATCCATTGCGATAATTAGAGTTGTATGAAGATGACATAAGATGTGGTGTTTCATGATAAGTCAAAACATATCGAAATTAGATATCACTACATCCGGGATATGGTGTATAAGGGAGTTGTAACAGTCAAGTATGTTCCTACATAGGAACAAGTTGTTGATGTATTGACTAAGCCTTTGTCTCGTGTAAATTTTGAACACATTCAAGACAACCTTGGTGTAGTCTGAAAGGACCTCCCTTGAAAGAGGGAGTGATGATGATGTGGTAGGCTTCCTGTCACATTGGTGTGGTAGCTCAATCCAGGTAGGGTATGTCTGGCTAGGCTTGTTTGTACTGAGAGGGTTAGTAATCCAGACGAGTCCTGTTTGATCCTAGGAGGATTGGTATGTCTAGATGGGCTTGTTTGTCCCAAAAGGGTTAGTAAGCCAGACAAATATTGTTTGATCCCCAGGTAGATACATTTGTCTAGATAGGATTATTTGGACTGAAAGGGTTAGTAAGTCAGGAAAAAACCCAGTGGATGTATCAAAGAACCCATCGTGATGTTGCTTTAGATGTGAATTAAGATGTGGTGCCAACACTATGTGCTAATGCCAGCATTTCTATGTTTATGATGACAATTTTGTGTCATCATTTCTATGTTGATGATGATGATGTTGTTCCAGCATTTTTATGTTGATGACGATGATGTTGTTCCAACATTTTATTGTTTATGATGATGATGTTGTTCCAACACTTTTATGCTGATGATGATGATATTGTTTCAACATTTGATGTTGATGATCATGATGTTCCAGCATCTCTATGTCGATGATGCAGATGATGACCTAGAATTTATTTGTGGATATTGTTGCTTTAGCACTAACATGTTAATGATGTTGTTGTTGTTCCAGTATCTACATAATGATGTTGCATATGATGATGTTCCAATATTCACATACTGATGTTGCAGATGATGATCTAGTATTCACATACTGATGTTGCAGATGATGATCCAGTATTCACATACTGATGTTGCAGATGATGATGTCTCAATACTCACATACTGATTACGATGATGATGTCCTAGTATCCACATACCGATGATGATGATGTTGATGATGATCCAGCAGTTCCATGATGATGATGATGATTATGATGATATGATGTTGTTCCAAAACTTCCTATGACATATAGAGATTCACTAATCACTTGTACAGTTGTTGTTGTTGTAGTTATTGTTGATGATGTATAATACCTTCCTAGTTAAGAGGGAGTGTTAAAATAATGTAACTTTGGAAGTTATTCTATTTGTATATTTTTTATTCCTCCATTCATAGATGTCCTTGATGTAATTGGTCATCTAAAATTAATGAGGTAAAACCTCCATTGTAAGTTGAGGCAATGGTACCCACATAAGTATTTTATAAATATTATTTTGAGTCTTCCAATATAGGTCGACCTTAATTAGAGAACATGGATGACCTAGTTAGGTAATTGAGTGACTCACCTGATAAATATAAATAGGTGAGGTTCCTCCTTCATTTGTATAGGATTCACTCAAGTAAGTTCACTAGAGAGAGAAGAAGAAGAAGTGCGCTAGAGAGAGAGAGAGAGGAAGAGTTATATGGTTTAAACCTTTATATTGATGTGAATAATTATATTAATGGATGCATTAATTATGTAATTGTAAAACTAACCAATAAGAAGTGGGGGTTTTACTCACCTTTTCCAATTCCTCTATGGCCATGGGAATTTGTCTCAATGGCCACATGCTATAATAATCATGCAATATTCATTATGTTCAAATGATTCTCAAATATGAAAATTTGTGTGCCTTGTAGGAAAACTAATTAAGTGCAGGACACTTTTCTTCACACATATCTAGTTTAATTTTGCATTGCTAGTGACAATGATCTTAAGTTCATATCTATTTTCAAGTAATTTCTTTGGGATTTCTTGACACAAGATTTAAGATGCCCATGTATTTTCATCCTTTGTATGAAAAAATATAGAAGATGTTAACATTGTTACCTTTTATGTTTCCTTCATGTGTAAAATCATAAGAATCCTTATACTTTAGATAAAAACCTTGATTTCATTCAACACAACTAAATCACACCCAACATAATGCAACATAAACCATCCCATTTGAAGCTTGCTTTAGATTTCAACTTATAATGTTGATGGGCATTTCCCTAGCAGTAGAATCATCTATTCTACACAAAAGGAGATAATAATAATAATAAAAGGTGGCATACTTCATTAAGCACATCCAAAATGTACAATTACTAGTAGATGTGATTTTATGTCATGTCTCAACAAAGTATAAGAGGCAACATGACAAGCATTGCATCCCATTTAACTTCCTAATTGGGTACAAGATTTGGATCCATATCCAAAAGGAAGAATTCAAGGGCATATTGAATGTCCATTCCACTTTGATATGATCCATAAACCATCATCAAGTAGTGTGGTAACAATGCATCCAAGCTCAACTTGCCACCGCACCTTGGAGTACATTACAATATCATGAGAGCCTTATATTAACATATACTCAAAATATAGTGCATCAACATCATCTAACCAAGTCATTAAAAAGATGGCATGCCAA
>LPNX010843540.1:63492-82516 GCA_001517045.1 Pseudotsuga menziesii | reverse complement strand
ATAAAGGCATCTTAGATTTAGTCCACTCAAATGTATGTGGACCCATGTATTCCCCATCCCTTAGTGGGAATCTCTACTATGTTTTATTCATTAATGATTTCTCTCATAAGGCTTGGATTTACTTCATGAAATCCAAAAGTGAAACCTTCAGTAAATTCCAAGAGTATAAAGCCTTAGTTGAGAATCAGAAAAGTAAGCATATTCATGCCCTAAGGTCTAATAGTGGTGGAGAATTTGAATCAAATGCTTTTAATGAGTTTGGTAGTGATGCAAAGATATGTAGACAATTAACAGCTCCTTACAACCCACAACATAATGGAGTTGCAAAGAGAAAGAACAGAACTGTTTATGAGGCTGCAAAATCAATGTTGAATGATCAGGATCTATCTGCTTATTTGTGGGAAAAAATCTACTAGTACAACTTTGTACATACAGAACGTAATTTTGCATGCAATTCTTGATGAGAAACCACCTAAATAGGTGTTCACTAGTGAGAAACCAGACATATCACATCTACGGATTTGTGGATGTCCTGTGTATGTTCACATTCCAAAAGAAAAGAGAACCAGTATGGAACCTTCTAGAAAGAAGGGAACTTTTGTTGGCTACAGTGAGACCTCCAAGGAATTCAAAATTTATGTACCTAGTAAGAAACATGTTGAGGTTAGTTGGGATGCGAATTTCCATGAGGAAGTAGCATTCAAACGATCAAAAGAGATTGAATGTGATCCAGAGACATAGGAAGTTGAGTCTCCTATATTAGAGGATCATGATGATGATTCTCCCCCTTATGATGTTCAGAGGGAGATTATAGGAGAGCATGCAGAGCTACCTATTATTAATGAACCAATTGAACTGGTTGATGAACCTCCTGCAAAGAGGAGGTCAGCGTGGTGTCAAGATGTATTGAAATATGCTGAGAAGTATGGAGCGCCATTAGGCACTTCTAGAGAGCTCATGCATACTTATAGGTATTCAAGATATGTTGCATTGATGAGAAACATCAATGACCCAAATCCTTCATCATATGAAGAGGTTGCAAAGCAGCAAGTGTGGAAAGATGCTATGACAGAGGAATATCATTCTATTATGAAGAATGATGTTTGGGATATTGTTCCTAGACCTAAGAGGAAGTCAGTTGTAACTTCCATATGGCTTTACAAGATAAATCATGTTGTAGATGGAAGTGTGGACAAGTACAAAGCTAGTTTTGTTTCCCATGGCTTTTCTTAGAAAGAGGGCATTGATTATGATGAGACTTTTGCTCCAGTGTCCAAGTATACCACCATTATATCTATTATTTCACTTGCATTAGTATTAGGATGGAAGCTTCACCAAATGGATGTGAAGACTTCCTTCCTCAATGGTGAGGTTGAGGAAGAGGTTTACATTGAGCAGCCTGAGGGTTTTGTGATACATGGGAAGGAGTCCCATGTGTGAAAATTGAAGAAAGCCCTGTATGGGTTAAAACTAGCTCTTCAATATTGATAAGCTAGAATAGACAGTTATCTTCAGAAACTAGGTTTATTGAAGAGTGATGTAGATTCAAATGTGTAATTCAAGGTAGTGGAGAACCAACCTATGATACTATTCCTATATGTGGATGATATTTACCGCATTGGAGAGGAAATATTGATTGTTGATTGTTAGAGGGAGCTTACCTCAGAGTTTGAGATGAAAGACTTAGGTCTTATGCACCACTTCCTAGGCCTTGAGATCTAGAAGAGGAATGATGAGATAAATTTATCTCAAGGGTAGTACACTATAGACATCGTGTGCAGATTTGGAATGGTGGATTGTAAATCCATGACTACTCCTATTGATTCCAATTTGAGGAAACTCCATGAGACTGATACTGGATCAGATCCAGTGGACCCCACATTATACAGAGAATTGATTGGCTCATTGATGTACCTTATACACTCAATCCTAGACATTTGCTATGCAGTTAGCATTTTGAGTCAATTCATGGTTAATCCTAGACAGAGACATTGGGTTGCAAGTAAGCATATTTTGAGATACCTCTACAGTATAGTTTCTTTTGGACACGGGTATTCCTCCAATGGAGGAGTATTCTTGCTTAGTTATACTGATTTTGATTGGGGTGGCAGCATTGTTGATCAGAAGAGAACTTTCAAGTATTTTTTCAGCTTGAGTTTTGCTATGATTTCATGGTCTAGCAGAAAGCAGGTTTCAATTTCCTAGAGCATCGCAAAGGATGAGTACATTGCTTTTAGTACTTCTTACAAAGAAGCAATGTAGTTGAGAAAGATACTTGGAGTTTTGTTCGATGTAAAGCTAGAGCATACAGTGATAAGGTGTGACAACCAGAGTTGTATAAAGCTTTCTGAAAATCTAGTGTTTCATGACAAGTCGAAACACATAGAAATGAAGCATCACTTCATTCGAGACATGGTCCTTAAAGGTATTGTAAAACTTCAGTACATAGCTATTGATGAGCATATTGCAGATGTGATGGCAAAACCTCTATCTGTGATGAAGTTCAGACACTTTCAAGATATGCTTGGTATGGAAGAGAATGTCTCCATTATTGAGAGGGAGTGTTTAATGTACAACATTAGGATCCATTCTCCATGATACTTGTGTTGTATCATGTATGGAACTTATGTTGTATTAAAATCAGAAACCTCTTCATGAGACTTGTGTTGTATCAAGTCCATAACTTATGGTGTATTAAGTTCAACAACTTATGTTGTATTAAGTTAATAACTTGTGTTGTATCAAGATAGGTTGCCGAGGCTATGAGAGATGCATGTACTATGATCTTATGGTGTATCAATATCAAGATCTTATGTTGTATTAAGATTGAGACCTTGTGTTGTATCAAGGTCATAGACTTGTGTTGTATCAAGTCCAGACCTTATGTTGTATTAAGTTCATGAGTCTTGTGTTGTATTAATACTAGATCAACTATGTTATGTATGGCTAGCCATGGTCACTATATGTTATAAGTCTCCTTTAGGGATTAGCTACCCCTAGAGTGATTTACTTTAGCATGTGACTATATGACCAGGGGTAATACATATGATCATAGGTTGGAAACAATTCTTCTGAGTATGATATGATAAAGATTATTAATTAATTAAACACTCATGGACCATGCATAATTAATTAAATGATAAATGAGATGAGCATTGAGATAGAGTGAAGATTCAAATTTCCTATGTCAGACCTCCAGTTAAATCAAATTGCAAAGACATCAGTTAAGTCCAAGTTGTTGAAAACAAGTTTCAGTTAATTAATGAATCTATTCCTTAATTTATGCAAAGTGGTTGTTGAATATGAACTGATGGTGAAGCACTAAATACATTTAGTTAAACTCTTAACTAATGGCCAAGCAATTAGTTATTCGGTTCACATTTAATTCTAATGAGTCCTATTCAGTTCAGTTTAGTTACATTCAGTTGCATTTTAGTTCAGTTCAGTTACATTCATTTCCATTTTAGTTTAGTTCAATTACATTTAGTTCCATTTCAGTTAAGTTCAGTTCAATCAATTAACACTCAGTTAGAGGCAGTTAACACCAATGCATTAATGGAGGGACATATCTTCAGTGTGGGAGATAATTACAAGGGGATAACTTGGCACCAAGTCAAGGAAGGCGCAATAGGTAATGTGGGAAGTTATTTGAAATTTCAGGATCTTTTTTAACCATTTAAAATTGCATGTAAACTTGTATTTTGAAAACTCATAAAAATGATTTTTAAAAACTGAAATTTAAATGCTTAAACATACACACATAAGCAAATAAATAGTATGCAAACCATGAAATTGATAGATAAGAACTGGTAACGAAGTTCACCCATCCTAGGATACGTCTCCGAGCCACTTGCAATTAGAAAGTCGATCTTATTAAGTCTTCAAAGACTACATAAATAGGTTTCTGGAACTACCTTTTTTTTTTGTCATTCAAAACCAAAAATAGACAGCACCACTACGATCCCTCGAAATTTCGAGAAAAAATGAGTATAAAATCAACCACCTTTTCCTGAGGCCTCCTCTAGCATGCAAATCAAGAAAATATTCCTTCACAAAAGACAAAATAGTACAGCCTATACGGATTTTCGCCTAGGGATCTGTTCCCACTAATGGTTGTACACCTCAAGAACTATTCCATATACATGTCTCGATATTCTTGCCCACATATTGTATTGTCATATATGTACCGTGGATTCTCTCTATACTCCATCGTTGTTCAAAAACCATGGTTTAAAATAGACCAAAAGTGGTGGTTATGGTGCGCGGGCGGGAAGGTTGCGCGCATGTTTGGAGCTCAAAAATATGCCTACAATTCATAAGTAAAATATGCCAAATACCATACAACAGAAATCATAAGTAAAATCCTCCAATCACATACAACGAGAATCATAAGTAAAATCCACCAAATCCCATACAACGGGAATCATAAGTAAAATCACATGCAATTCACAAGTAAAATCCACCAAATTCATAAGTGGTGCATTGGTGAAAACGTTGGCATTGTGGGGGCATAGGTCCCGGGGTCAAACCCATGGACTTCTCCCCCTTTTGTGTTAATGTTGTAACATATATGAACTATCTGGAAGTGTTGGAAGTCGGTCGTATGGGAATCCATGTGGCGGGGGTTCCGTGGACTTGTTGGTATAGAACAATGGTCATGGCAATATAATATTTTGTTATATGGCATATGATTTGGCTCCATTTTATTGGCTCCACCACTCCACATTGTTTGCAATAGCCTCGGTTTTGGCTTATGGGTCAAGGGCTTAGCCCTCAACCCCCCCTCCCCTTCCAAAATAACTCTGAACAAACTTAAATACAAGTTTACAACTATACATAATAAGGAAAGATGGCTAGGTGGGATTTTTGAAGGCTTTTGGAATACCATGGAGGTCATGGATTCAATTCCCTTAGACCCCAACCAAATTTTTACAAACCATACCTTATACCATTTTGTTTTACCAATTTTGAACCTTTTTGTCGCAATTTCAAGCCCTGATAACTTGTGCATCCAGAGGCCATTTTGCACGAAGTGAGTGTTGACAGAAATTTGATGATGAGATATTTACCATTGTGAGCTTTATTTTACTATTTGAATATGTATACTTTGATCAATCATTGAAGATCCTCCTGGATCAAGCCTTCCCACTGGAAAGATTTTGTGCCACCAAAAGCATGGAGTCATTCAGAAAATAGGTGAGGGTACATCTCCCTCACTCTTCCAATCTCTAGCCACCTTGATTTGCTTAGATGCATTCCTTTCATCTCCACATAAATAAATTCCATGTCTTCTCTTCATGAATACATGACCTTCCTATCAAGTATTACATCTTCCTGAAGTTTATTGAGATACTCAAGAACAAACCCGTCCACCGAAGGCGCTTGAACCTATACATCTTGGTCTACAATCATAGGAAGCTCATACAGTTTCAAGTTTTCCAAATTAACAATGGAATACATTTGCATATAAGGATTCAATTCTAACTGGAAAGCATTATTACCAACTTTATCCAAAATTGTAAAAGGTCCATGTAGACACTTAGAGGGGGGGGGAATCAGTGTAAAGCCAATTTTAAACCTTTTCTTAGCTTGACACAGATAACTACCAATTCATCAATCAATCACATAAACTTTTCATAAACATATTATTCACATATCATAGCATTTAACTCATCAAGAACCATAACACAGGAAAACACCACATCATATAAATTTGTAATCTTTTTATATTAGTTTGGCTCGGCTACAACCGTTAGGCAAAATCAGCACCTACTGATATATAGAGCACCTACTCTTAATCCAGGACCTTGCCTGGTTTTCTTAGACCCTGCTAAGAAGGTTTTGAGGTATCCTAACCTCAAAAGCAAGACAAGCTTGCTTTTACAATACAGTATACTTGTGTCACACAAGAAATCTCTGTCACATCAAGGCTATTCATCTTCTCTGCTTATCACATTAACTCTGATGTAACACTGCTCACTGTTGCTCATTACCACTGCTCATCTCTGCTCATTACCAACACTGCTCATCATTTCTGCTCATCAATCATATCAGGAATCCTGCTAGTCACTGTCAAGTCATTATACAACTGCTACAAGGATCTGCTCTCGTGCATTATCTTTCTTTACTGCTGCTCTCACTCATTCTGTCAGGCACATCATTCTGATCATATCATCCAACAATCTGCTCTTATCATTACTTAGCTCGTCATTAGAATAGCTCAGTATTGGACTGATCACACTCCACACTATGTCTCATAAGCTAGGGCTGTCATCTTTGTCATCAATCAAGTGTTGATCTGCTGCTTATCCCAACGTATCAAAACTCTGTTCCTTTTACTTCTGCTCATATATTCCTGCCCTCTTATTAGTCAACCATGTCACTGCTTTCCTATATAACTGTCAAGTTAATCTTTAATTTGATTATCTTCAAATTCAGTCAACCTTGTATTGTTGTAGCTTCTCTTGCAAAGACTGACTTGTAACTATGTAAATTCTCTTCTGCTGGTCAAAAAAAAAAATTCACTATACATACCTGTCATCAATACACCCTCACTGGCAATGAGAACCATCATTAGCTCTGCTACTCAAAGATCATGCCAACTCAAGACAGTGCTTGTCAAGAACTGTAGATTCCAAGGACATCACTACCATCCAAGCTTGGACAATTTGAGGAAGACTCCAAAGCTTGTCATCAACTTTCTGTTGTTCACTGATCATGCCAAGTCACCTCCTTCTACCTTTGCTATGTTCTACTCATGATTTCAATCCTTAGCATCATCATCATCATGCTTCAAACCTTTCACTGCTTAGTCAACATTTATCATTATCATGCATGTAAGAGATTACTGTCAATTCAATCACTGTCGTCACTGAGACTTGCTAAATATTTCACAGTGTAATCATGATGTCGCTAGTTCACTGTGTAAACATCAAAAGAATCACAGTTCTATGATCACAACCTTTATCATGTAGTGTTCAGTGCTTCTCAGTCAACATCAAGGAGCTTGATCATGTAAAGATTGCAATTTCCTGTAGCTGAACTTAGCACTTTTTCTGGCTTTACTTCTTCTTGACCACCAAACTATAGACATACCTAAACTATTTGAACAAAATCAGAGTTCCAAGTTTTGTGTGTGTCTGTAGAAGATCTTAACCATCGTGCATCATTGCTCTTCTTTCAAAGACATGTCACAGTATTGTGGCTGCTGCTATACTCCATAGATTTGGAGTCAAACTTGGGTCTTTTTGTGATGCCTGTAGGTGGAAATAAGTTCCCAAAATTCAAGTTGACTGCCGTTGGATGCCACAAGATTAAATAGGATTTGAAGTTACTGTAGTTTGCCCTTTTTATGCTCAATAGCATACTTCTTCAGCGTATATATCAGAATGGGCAGAGAAGTATAGACTCCATTCTGTACAGCAGTAATCTCTTGAGAATAAGGCACTGATATACGTGCAAATAACAGACTTCACATAAAATATATCCCTGGTGCCTACAGTGAACAGAAGTGTGTTCTTCCTGTAATCTCTGGCTATTGATTTTGAATGCTTTCAACTGAGTGTACATCACTATATATGCATCATCATTGGGAGTATTATGTATCTCCATACATTGTTCATTAGGTCATAATAGGCTTGAGGTTGTTCTTTACACCTCATTTAGTTTCCAAGCATCACAATAATAAACCCTAATCAACAGTAAAGAATCTCATGCCTTTTACCTGGGTTTTTACTGACCTAAGAATGCTCTAAACCATACTGTCAAAACTTTGGATCTGTAGCAGCAATACTCCATTGTATGCTTCATAGCATAGGGTTAAAGCATCAAAACCCCGGTTCCATCTCCTTGTAAGTATGAGACTGTGTAGAGAGCCTCCAACACCAGACACTAGCTCCTTATAGGGCAGCGAGCTCATTCACCATAGATCAAGACCAAAAATAAATAAAAGTAAATCTCCTTAGCTGCTACAAATTTCTGATGCCTCTATGGAAACTCGGATCTACAATTCGAGTTCTCTTCCTCATACAAAAATCTCAGTCCAAATAGCCAGTGAGATTCCTCAACGAGTTCTACTTCACTTCATCGTTGGATCAAGACCAAAAGAAAATTTGTTCTGCTGCTACCACCGAAAGTCCACTTACCTCAGTCAACAAATCCATCCTCTTTGCAATTCAGGACTATTCATGACTGTGGAAACCCTCCAACAGTCAAATTGCCTAAAACAAGTCCAAAAACGGACTGTTCTCTCTCTTAAAAAAATTCTCAGCAGTTACTAACAAGACGTTTCTGTTAAAAAACCCTCGACTACCTCTGTGGAAGAACGAATTTCCTCAGACTGCTACTGCAAAAATTTCCTCAGCTGCCTCAGACATAAAATCGCAGAGCTCTCCCACAAAAATCTCAATAATCTAAAGTGAAATCATGGGGTATTTATACCCATTTTATGAAGAAAAAAATTGAGGCCGACTTGAACAAAAAATGGTGTGAGCCGACTTCTAATTTTTTGATTGAGCCGACATCCTATAAAAATTTTAATCAAAATATCTGAGCCGACTTGCCGACTTGACATATTTGGAGCCAACCTTGCATATTAAAGAGTTCGAACAAGATTGTGTTGACTTTACCCACGATTTATGTCAAGGGATTCTTCTTATGCAAGAGACACGATCTAGAACTTATCAAATGTGGGTCCAAGACCCAAGTCTCCATGACAATCATGTTTTCATGGTCCAAGATGTTACAAACCCTGAGATCTTCATATGTCCACGACCCTTCAAGGCCTCTTTTTCAAGGCAAGGGCATCCACCACATGCCAGAGACCATATAAGGTCATCACCATCATAATACATACAAGGGTTTCATCAAAGTGCCATTATGCCATCCAAGTAGTGGGTTCCATGACCTTTGCCAGGGCATCATGGTCTTCATCAGGGATTCCAAGACTTCATGGGCTTCTTCAACGTCTATCGGGGCTTCAAGACCATATCAACTGTGTCTTCAATATCTTCAGCAAAGTGGTGGCATCAATGACATCAAGATCATGTTGGCATCAATGAAAATTTCATCAACAGTCCATACCTAATAGGTTTCAACTTTCTACCTTCACCTTGGAATCGATCTTTGTTGATATGAATCGATACTCGATCACCAATCTGGAAATGATGATCTATTTGATGCTTGTCATGTCATTTTTTGTACTTTTCCTGACTTGATTCCAACTGTTCCTGCACTGCTTGATGAGTTAACCGGATCTGTTAAATAAACTTCTGAGCTTTATCTGCATCAACCTATCCACATTCCATTGTATCTTTCCCAAAAACAAAGTCTAAACAAGACTTTGGAAAGTACCCAAAACATGTCTCAAATGGAGACTTCTGAGTTGAAGAGTGTATGGATATGTTGTAGGCATGTTGAACATAATGCAATTGTTCATCCCAAAGTTTAGTATGCTAAGCACAATACCCTCGAAGAAGATGTACAATAGTATGGTTTACCACTTCAGTTTGTTCGTCGGTTTGTGGATGAAATGTTGTGCTTTTCTTCAAATTTGTGTCCATAAGTTCCCATAAAGATGACCAAACTTTCCCAAGAAATCGGGAATCCCGATCAGATATGATAGAAGAGGAAGTCCAAAATGGACCCGTAAATTTTGAAAGAACAAATGAGCAGTCATCTCAGTTGTGATATTCTTTTTACAAGGTATGAGTATGCACATTTTACTAAATCGATCGACAACAACATATAAATAATCATGTCCTTTTCTAGACATTGGTAAACCTCCTACAAAATCCATTGAAACGCTTTCCCATGGACGAGAAGGAACTGGAAGTGGAGTTTACAAGCCTAACCTTTTGTTACTTGGTTTACTTGTTATACACATAACACAACCTTTTACATAGTTTGACACTGTATCATTCATTCAAGGCCAATAACAAAAATTTTGTAATTGTGCTACAATTTTACCTACTCCAAAATGTCCTGAAATTAGAGAAGTGTGAGCTTCTTTTATCACATGCACTCTTTCACTTTGTGGAATACATATTTTACCAAGATGATAAAACAACTTGTCATTGATATGATAGTTCAATTCTTCATTCCGATAGACATGCCTTAGTGATTCATATACTTATTTAAAGCCTTCATCCTTAGTATATTGTTCAACATAACTTGCATGTACTAGAGGACTTTGTTGAATGAGAGTAGAAGCATTTATTGGAGGTCTAGATAACATATATGCAACTTTGTTCTAAATTCCTTTCTTATACTTAATAACCAAATGAAATTGTTGTAGAAAACCCATCCACATGAAATGCCTTGATTTCTGTAGCTTAGTTTGTGATTGTAAATATTGTAGTGGTTGATGATCAGTATGTATGATTGTTTCCTTACCCATTAGGCATTGTTTACACTTTTTAACACTTAGTACTAATGCATACAACTCTTTGTCATAGGTTGAATAGTTGATTATTGTTTTAGAGAAAGTTTCATAAGGATAGCATATTGGTTTTTTATGTTTCATTAAGGCTGCCCCCATTGCATAACTATTATCATCAGTTTCTATGTCAAATGGTTGTTGTAGATATGGAAATATGTTGCCGCTGCAACTGTTTTCCCCAAATTTCTTAAATTTTGGTCCCCTCCTCGTGATTTAGCGTTGTCTTTAATTGTTTGGATCCTTGAACCTTTTGGTCTTGCTTTAATTTTGGATGGTTTTTTGAAGATTACCTTTCATCCTGGTTTTCAAAAATTGCTCGTGTTTGGGATTGTTGTAGATCGCAGATTTTAGAGTTTGTTTTGCTCTGTTGAAAATGGATCAGGCCTTTTTGTCCTTTGCAAAGCGTCGTTTCAGAGGAGAAACAGCTTTAACCGTTGATGAATTTCTGAGTCTTTAAGCACTTTGTGTTTTTTTTATTTTTGATCGGAGCTGTTTTTCATTTTAATCAGAGGCTGTAGCCTTTTTTGCTTCCGCCGTTGCGGCTCCCAAAGCAACTAAGCACCCGAAGTGTAAAGCGTTCTGCCAGCTAATGCGTCAGTCTTTTAGTCGCTTGTCCGTAGTCTTTTCTCTTCCGCCGTTGCGGCTGTGCAAAGCTTTCATCTTTCGATGTCGACATCATTCCGACTTCTGATTGAGAACTTTCCCACCCGCATCTTAGGTCTTATCTTTCCCGCCTCCAATAGGCTTAATTAGTTCCGCAGTGCCCGTCATTTTAAGACCCGCTTATGCGGTGGTGAATGAATCTACCCTTTCGATGTAAGTATTATGAGTCGTCGATGAGTTTTCCGTTTTCCATCGTGGATGATGTCTGTCGAGCCTGTAGGTGGATGAGGTAGTGGTGTCGACGTTTGTTAAAATTTTCAGATCAAGTGGTGCACCGGGCCATTTCTTGTGGATTAGCCGTTTTAGTTGGTTTAATTTGACGTTTTGTTTTAGAATGCAATCCTGGTGAATGATGCACATTGATTAACTGCAGGAAGATCCAAAAGAATTTTCATATTGCTGTGGCACGAAGGTACAGATAGGAGGTAGGATCTCAAGGGGCACGGGCAAAGTAAAAGACAAAATTGAAAGCAACAAAGGCGCAGCTCTGAAAAGTCCGTGAGTTACTTAGCTGATCATGAGCATGCACAGAAAAGATGAAAAGAGGGATATGAAACGTTCGAAGAAACAAAAAGTCACACGTTTGGGGGGAACCCAAGCAGTCTACTGTTTTGTTTAAATATTTGAAAGTGAGAAGTTACAAAGGCTTTTCCTTGGAAAAACTTGTAACATAATGCTTGTAAGAGGAACTATTTCGTTTTACAACCAGAGACTGCAAATTTTGCCTGTTGGAGGAAGTGCTATGTGGAATGTATCAATGTGATTAAATGAGCAATGTTGAATGTGAACTATTTCGTTTTCAGCTATGTCTCATTAGCTGTAAGAGCGTTCTAATTTCCGGAACCTATGTTCTTGTCTGAATGTTCTTCAGTACCTTTATGATGTTTTTCCACTATGAGTAATGAGAGTTTTAACTGTTGATGAGCTATCTTGTCATATATACTTTTATTCATGTTTATATGTTTGGTTATAAGAACAGCTATCTGTGATTTGCCATGACACATGAACAGGAGTGCATTACTCATGAATTAATAGCCAGCTCTCTAGAGATAGTTTAGTTAGTATTTATTTCCTTGCATGATTTGGATGCTTGTGAGTCCTAAGACGAGAGGTAAGAAACTACGCATCACATTGTGACTGCTCTTTGCATCTTTATCACCCTGCATTGTTAATTAGGCATGTGCATATCATACTTTAAGTCAAAAAATACAAAAATACACGGTGGACCAGGCCACAACCGGTAAAACCTTTGTTTTTGTTACTTGACCTACGGTAGCCGGACCGCAAACCGGATGGATTCCCTATACCAAACAGTCACGGGCTAGTTGGGAACATTGACTGGGGAGAATCCCTTGCTGTTGTTGCCTGCGAATTTCCAGGCCTCAACACAATGCAAGTATTGGAGTTGCGCTAATGTTTTCTTTCAGTGTGTCGAAGGATTTTTGTTCCTTGACTTCCCACTAAAATATTGTGTTCACGCTTGGAAGAGCATGTAAAGGGGAAGATATGAAGGAGAAGTTCACAATGAACTTCCTCTATTATTGGGTTGCTCCCATGAAGCTTCTTACATCTGTTACATTATTTGGCTTAGGCCAATTTACAATAACCTCTACTTTAGAAGGATCAATCTTGAGTTCACCACCCCCTACAATGTAACCTAGATAAACTAAATATGTCTTTCCAAACTCACATTTGGAAATCTTTAGGTACAATTGTTCCCTTACAAATACATCCAAAACCTGTATTACATTATTGACATGCTCTTCCCAAGTTCACCTTAAAATCAAAATATCATCGAAGTAGACTATGACAAAGTCATCAATGAAGGGCCTAAACACATCATTCATCACCCTCATAAATGTTGCAAGTGCATTACAAATTCCAAAGGGAATTACCATCCATTCATACAATCCTTGTTTAGTTTTGAAAGCAATCTTCCAAATATCATTATCATGAATATGGATTTGATGATAGCCACTTCGTAAGTCTATCTTAGTGAAAAATATTGCATTCTAAAGTTGATCTAAAAGATCATCAATTTGAGGAAGATAATACTTGTTCTTTATTGTGATTATGTTCAGCACCCTGTAATCAACACACATACGCCATGTGCCATATTTCTTTGGCACCAAAACAATTGGTGAACCACACGGAGAGGAACTTGATCGAATGTCCCCTCTCTCAAGCAATTCATGAACTTGTTTCTTTATCTTCGCATTTTCAATAATGGAAGACTTGTACATACCAATATTAGGAAGAGGTGAATCCTACTGTAAATGAATTTCATGTTGAATTTCCCTTTTAGGAGGTAAGCCTTTAGGTTCTTGAAACAAATTATCATAATCAAATACCACTTTTATCAAGTCCTTTTAAGTTTTGGATCGCAACCTTGAAAGGATTCAGTCCGTTCAACATATTTTGCTTTTACTATCATAAGAACAAATTTATTACTTGCATTTATTAACCTCTTCATTTGATTTGCAAACACTAAAAAAAGATTAGTTTTCATGTGATGTGCACGAACGATATATTCAATACCATTTTTAGTGAGTTGATACCTGTTATCTTCCTTGTAAAATATAGCCTTCCTATCATACAATTATGGACTACCCAACACAATACCACAGATATCTAATGGAACCACATCTAGATCTACCTCATCAACAAATCCAAAAGTAACGGAAAACCAAAGTCTACACTGATTTGTAACTTGCAATTGTGCATTATCACATACCCATCCAAGTGGATATGGTTTAGGGTGTAACTTAGTTTCCAAATGTAATTTCTTAAATATTTCTTCAGAAATGAGGTTTGCTTGTGATCCACCATAAAAAAGAGTATCAATTTTTGTATGTTTGGAGATTACTCTAATATGAAATAACTCACTCCTCTTTCTTTCATCAATGATGGGTTCATTTCTTGAAACATAACAAGAAGTATTTTTACCTTGAATGCTTGTAGCAACCACTTTAGTTTCATCCCCAGAATCAGATCCCAAATCATGTTGGATTGTTGATGCAGTAGTCTTTTTGTCTTCTTTATTCCAAAACTTCTTAGGCTTGAGCTCCGGATGAAGTTTCCAACATTTGGAAGCATCATGACCTTTTTTTTATAATGAGTACATGTAGGTTTTTATCCTTCCTTCTTCACAATAGTTGTGTGCTTACCTTTTCCCTTACCTTTAGACTTGTTTGCATCAAGTTTAAAAGGCTTCTTGGAAAATTTCTCTTTAGTATTCTTCCCCTTCGTCTCTATGTGAGTTGCTTGAACACATACCTCATCAAGGTTAGCCGAATTAAACATTAATATCATATGACGTAAATAACTATGCAATCCTTGTATATACTTCAGAATATTTTCTTGGGTGTAGAGAGGTATACCAAGTACCAATGCCCTTTTTCTGAATTCTTGTGTGTAATATTGCACACTTTGTCCCTTACCTTTCCTCAAATTATTCCAGTCCATCATAGCTTGTTGCATGTACCCTAATGGATAAAACTTATTTTTTCATCCTGATGTGAACTTATACCAAGAGGAGATGATTTTACCTTTTGTGGCAATATCCTCTTGAGATCTTCTCTCCCACCAGATGAGAGCAGTCTCTCCAAGTTGGAGAGAAGCCAACTGGATTTTAATGTTATCTTTAGTAAACTTTTGAATCCTACGATAAAATTCAATTTGATGGATCCAATTGTCCAATTTCTCAGCATTAATATCTCCTTTATACATAGGTAATTCAAACTTAATATAAAGCTTTAATCGAGGCACATTAAAGTCAATTTTTGTTTTTTTCTTTTCAAATGGAGAAGGCATAGAATCATCAAGATAAGACGGAGAATATGGTGGATTTTTAGTAGGTTCCTCACCACCTCCTTCTTTTTTACCTTCGGCATGATATGGACCTCCTCATTCACATTTCTTCCGATATTGATAGAGCTCCTCTACCATCATTTGCATTCTCATGAAAGCTTTCAGAAATTCCCCTTCAGATGAGATAGAAGAATTTGCATCTTCTTTTTTTGGTGAAGCCATTTTCCCTCTTCTTGAACCAACCTCTGGATCAAAGTTTTCAAATTATCCTTCACCATGTTGTAGCCTGGATCTCGTTAACATAAACTCACAATCCAATGGTTAATCAACTCTGATACCAAACTTGATCTGAAATTCTGGGCTCTTTTTAGCTATTTAAAATTGCATGTGAGCTTGTATGTTAGAAACTCATAAACAAGCTTTTAAAAAATGAAATTTGAATGCTTAAACATACACACATAAGCAAATAAACAGTATGCAAACCATGAAATTGATAGACAAGAACTGATAACAGATTTCACCGCTCATGGTCTATTTCTCTGGGCCACTTCCAATGAGAAGGTTGATCTTATTAAGTATTCAAAGCTTACATAAATGGGTTTCTGGAAACACCTTTGGTTTCAGTCAATCAAAACTAGAAATAGATAGCACCACTGTGATCCTCTCAAAAATTTAAAAAAATGACCATAAACTCAGCCACCTTTACCTAAGGCCTCCTTTGGCATGCAAATCGAGAAAATATTCCTGCACAAAAGACAAAATAGTATGGATCTCCACCTTGGGATTTGTGCCTATTAATAGTTGTACGCCTAAGGAACTATGCCTTGTCCCTATCTAGGGATTTGTACCTGCACACTATATTGTCATCCATGTACCGTGGCTTCTCTCTATCCACCATCGTGGTTGAAAAACCATGGTTTAAATAGACCAAAAGTGGTGGTTATGGGGCGCAGGAAGAAAGGTCATGCACCTATTTGGAGCCCAAAAATTCGCTTGCAATTCATAAGTAAAATCCCCCAAAGCCCATAAAACAGAAAGGCAGCGGTACGTTGGCATAGTGGGGCAGAGCTCCCAGGGTCAAAACCATGGGCCTCTCCCCATTTTGTGTTAATGTTGAAACATATATGAACTATCCAGCGGTGTTGGCATTCGTTCATGTTGGCATCCATGTGGCAGGTTTCATGGACTTGTTGGTATAGAACTATGGTCATGGATATATGATATTTTTATATATGGCATATGATTTGGCTCCATTTTATTGGATCCACCACTCCACATTGTTTGCAATATCCTCAATTTTGGCTTATGGGTCGAGGGCTTATCCCTCGACCCCCTCCCTTTTCCAAAATAAGCTATGAACAAACTTAAATGCAAGTTTGAAAATATACATAACAAGGAACAAAAGTGGGGCATATGGCTAGGCGGGATTTGTGAAGGATTTGGGCAGACCATGGAGGGCATGAGTTCGATTCCCATAGACTCCAACCAAATTTTTAAAAAGCATACCTTATACGATTTTTCCAATTTAACCATTTTAATTTTACCAATTTTGAACATTTTTGTCTCAATTTCAAACCCTGCTAACTTATGCATCCGAAGGTCATTTTGCGTGAAACGAGTGTTGACAGAAAGTTGATGACGAGCTCTTTACCACTGCAGGATTTGTTTTAGCCTTTGAAGACTTCTATTCTAATAAATCATTGAATATCCTCTTGGATTAGGAAGAGTGCACACAGTGTGTATAATGTTCACAGTGCCAAAAGGCATGCAAGGATTCGTTACCTTTCATTGTATAACTGAATAAGCTTTTTTTTAGAATGCTATGCACTTGAAAAGGCTATGACAGTGTTTCGAGTGATCTCTATTCTCTATTGTTGCCTATATATATCTTATCAAGCAAACTACAATTGTTGTAAAATAATTCTCTACCATTATCTATCATACTCAAGGATTGTTTGTTGGGTTTTGCATCCTCCGAATTTTGGAGGTTTTTCCCAAGGTACATCATGTTTCTTATGATTTGATTAATTTGTGTGTTTGAATTGTTGATGAGATATAAATGCACTGAATTTCTTTATCAAAAGTTTTAAAGTTCAAGTATCTTCGTATTTTCTCAAACATTGACATATGGGAGACCACTAAGTCAGGGAGCACTAACGACCCTCCCTAATTAGTTCAAGGAGATCCCTTATATTGATTAAAAGGGACCCCAAGGTACCATTGTAACCACTGCAACTCTCAGAATATGGTGATTTTTTGTGATGAAAGATGAAGTACATGATAATAAGAGGGTCTTATCCTATGAACCAATATCAGTTTGTAACCAACTGTGAGTCCGACTGACCTAACACAAGATTGGATGATAAGCGTGGGGATCATAACTTCCTTTGATCGATGTAAACTTGAGGAGTAACTGGTATCAACATTTTTTGCATTAAAGGGGCAGAGTGTAAGTAGGGAAACACACTACAGATGAAGGTATTTGTGAGAGACACAAAACTAAGAGTAGTGTGACTGATCAAACTGACGATGCTAGGAATATGGAGACTCAACTACATCGATCAAAGGCGACTAGGGGTTGATCCCAAAAGAATCAAGGGTTCCCATGGTTTTGTGTGGATTAGAGAAAATTTTTGTACATAAAGAAAAATGCATGGGGTACCCATGGTTTTGAGTGTGTCGGGGGACCAAATTGATGATGGGTGGGATTCCCGCCATTTTTGGTGAGTCGAGGAATCAATTTTAATGATGGGTGGAGTTCCCACGATTTTGAGTGGGTCGGGGGAATTTTTCCATGAGAGTATGATGGTTGTTTTGCAAATGTGAATATGGGTTCCCCATGAATTAATTCCATGCATATTATTCATGCCGGAGTAACTGAGTGGAATTGGTTTCTTCGGAGTACGGGGACCCATTGTTGTATTTGTGGGGGTGGTGATACGAGGGAGATTTGCAAATGGTGAAATGATCATGGGGGTATAAGTGGTGAATTGGGAATCCAAATTTTAACATGTGCCGAGGAATTTAATGGCATCAACTGTTGAGGTGGGGGAGTAAATGCGCAACTATAAAATGACAAATTAGGGGTTGATCTTTTCAAACTAGTTCAAATTCCTTGGACTTGTGGGTGCTCGATATTGTGGGTACCAAATTATGGTATGGGTTGCAATGGTGTGCACACCCATGGGTGAAACATGTTATTCACAGGAATAATGTTGATGGCACATAATTACTCGAAATTAAGATTCTATGGTTATTAGTGGGAGTATTGGTATATGCAATGTAAATAGAGGGAAGATGTTGCCTATATGTCAGTGTCGGGATGATACTTGTGATAAGATTCATGCACCATTATGGATGGGGGGTAAAACCTTTATGCTCTGGCCAGAGTCCTGCACACATGATGGAAACACACAAGTGTAATAAAAATTATGACAAAGGTATTGACAATGCAGAAATAACAACCAAACCATGTTGCACCTATGGAGTGCATGAAAAATAGGTGTCATATCAAACTTTCCATATTGAAGAGAAAGAAGTGTCACTTTGTATATCTTGATGTGATGATCTTGGTGATGTGGATGTTTCGTCAAACAAAGTTGCATTTTGGTCATGGTGAAGGTTACAAATTGGGGTCAAATGTTTATAAATAGGGATGTGGCTCGGTTTTCAAAATCATTTGTATTGTTTCATTTTCAAGTTCTAGAGGATGTTTTTGTTGATTCCACGAGAACTGTGTGGCCATTTTCTAAGCTGTGAGATCCAAGTAAGCCTAAAACTTATCCCAATTGTTTTCATCTAAATATTTTTAGGTTTATGGGGTCGCATTAACAGTATGATCAATTTTTAATGGTAAAAAATGACCGCATGCCATTTTTTAATTCTCGCATGTGACTGCATTAGAGAATTCATTATCGCATAAGATCATCATGTGCTATAATGAATATAATAATGTGAAGCACCAGAGATGCACCCTTCAACCATGCATTGGTTCAACATGACTACCCACGGTTCAGTAGAGCTAACTACGCAGCTGAATTGTGCACATACCACACAAATTGCGTCTACAGGGGATCTTGGTTTTGTTAGGATTATTAATCCGCCCTTGTCTAA
>LPNX010843540.1:41046-54204 GCA_001517045.1 Pseudotsuga menziesii | reverse complement strand
CCTGTTTGATCCTAGGAGGATTGGTATGTCTAGATGGGCTTGTTTGTCCCAAAAGGGTTAGTAAGCCAGACAAATATTGTTTGATCCCCAGGTAGATACATTTGTCTAGATAGGATTATTTGGACTGAAAGGGTTAGTAAGTCAGGAAAAAACCCAGTGGATGTATCAAAGAACCCATCGTGATGTTGCTTTAGATGTGAATTATGATGTGGTGCCAACACTCTGTGCTAATGCCAGCATTTCTATGTTTATGATGACAATGTTGTGTCAACATTTCTATGTTGATGATGATGATGTTGTTCCAGCATTTTTATGTTGATGACGATGATGTTGTTCCAACATTTTATTGTTTATGATGATGATGTTGTTCCAACACTTTTATGCTGATGATGATGATATTGTTTCAACATTTGATGTTGATGATCATGATGTTCCAGCATCTCTATGTCGATGATGCAGATGATTACCTAGAATTTATTTGTGGATATTGTTGCTTTAGCACTAACATGTTAATGATGTTGTTGTTGTTCCAGTATCTACATAATGATGTTGCATATGATGATGTTCCAATATTCACATACTGATGTTGCAGATGATGATCTAGTATTCACATACTGATGTTGTAGATGATGATCCAGTATTCACATACTGATGTTGCAAATGATGATGTCTCAATACTCACATACTGATTATGATGATGATGTCCTAGTATCCACATACCGATGATGATGATGTTGATGATGATCCAGCAGTTCCATGATGATGATGATGACTATGATGATATGATGTTGTTCTAAAACTTCCTATGACATATAGAGATTCACTAATCACTTGTACAGTTGTTGTTGTTGTAGTTATTGTTGATGATGTAGAATACCTTCCTAGTTAAGAGGGAGTGTTAAAATAATGTAACTTTGGAAGTTATTCTATTTGTATTATTTTTATTCCTCCATTCATAGATGTCCTTGATGTAATTGGTCATCTAAAATTAATGAGGTAAAACCTCCATTGTAAGTTGAGGCAATAGTACCCACATAAGTATTTTATAAATATTATTTTGAGTCTTCCAATATAGGTCGACCTTAATTAGAGAACATGGATGACCTAGTTAGGTAATTGAGTGACTCACCTGATGAATATAAATAGGTGAGGTTCCTCCTTCATTTGTATAGGATTCACTCAAGTAAGTTCACTAGAGAGGGAAGAAGAAGAAGTGCGCTAGAGAGAGAGAGAGAGGAATAGTTGTCTTGTGGTTTTACACTGTCTTGGTTGAATTCTATACTGAGCAATTTTTATAAGGTTTTCTCCCTTGTGGTTTCCCCGAGGAAAATATTTGTGTTCTTTGTGTTGTGCTTGTTTTTCTTTTCAGCGATTCTATTATTATGAATTTTTTTAGAATATCATCTAAGCAATTAAAAAAATCTAACAAAAAGAGGGATAGGCAAATTCACCCTAAGAGGGCGCATCTTTTGGAGGAAGCAGAATCAAGTTTGAATAATTTTCATTTTTGAGCCAGACACTGGTGCCGGGAGAAAACTAGGGAATCAATATTTTGAGGTTTTCCTCTGTCAATTTGAAAAAGGATTACATTGGACAACATTCCTTAAAGAGGCGCATCTTCCTCTTCAATTAAAAGTTTAAAATTCCTAGTTTGTAAAATTAGGGTTTCTCTAACAACCCCTAGGCCAGCCAACTCCATAACCAAGTTGAACATCTCAAATTGGTAAGACCTAAAATCTCTGTTATTTCCATTTGAGGTTCTCATTTCAAAATTACTCACCACACCAAGCTTTATGATAATCTTGAGAGAGATGACAATTATCGAGCATGGAAGTATAAGATCTCTCTTGTCCTTGAAAAAAATGATTTGGAAAAATATATTAGTGAGGAGGGTCTAGCACCAGAGGGCGATGAATAAAATTCTATCCACAAGAATAACTTGGTCAATGCCAAGAGAATTATTGCATATCCTATTAAATATCATCTCATTCCCCATGTGTCATATTTGAGGAAACCGAGGGAGGATTTGATGCCTTGATGAATTTATTCGAAGGGAAGAACATCAATCAGAAGATGACATTAAGGAACAAACTCAAGAATGTGAATATCCTAAACTCATAGAACATGTAATCCTACTTCACAAGGGTCGCTCAAGTCAAGGAACAACTTGAAGTAGTTGAAGAAAAGGTAGAAGAAGGAGGGATCATTAAGACCACCTTGAATGGTCTCCTAAGATCATGGGACTCATTCATTCAAGGAATATGTGCCAGAAAGAAGTTGATCACTTTCAGCAGACTATGGGAAGAATGCACTCAAGAAGGAGCTCGGATAATAGCAAGAGAAGAGAATATGGGAGAAAATGATGATCAATATCTCATGGTTCACACTAGAAGAAATCACAACAAGAGGGAGGACCAGCATCATAGAAGATAAAGGAGAAGAGATATATCCAGTGTTATATGTTATACATGTGATGAGAAGGGACACTATTGCAGAGATTGTCCCAGAAACAAAGGATCATCCAAGATAAACAAAAATAAGAGGCATCATGCTCACAATTCTAAAGAGGATGAACCAACAAGGAAAAGAACCAGAGAAGAAAGAGATGATTCTTAAAGTGATGAAGAATATTTCCTAATCTCAACTCTCACGGGCACTATCACACATGGGAGAAATGATTGGCTTATATATAGTGGAGAATATAATCACATGACGAGATACAAAGTATCATGCATCAATCTATCTGAGCACAAGTCACCTCATAGGGTTAAACTTGGGGATGACTATCAATACCCCATAGAAGGAAGTGGAGAAGCTTCCTACAAGATAGACTTTGGAAAATATTTGAAGATGAAAGATGTTCTATATGTTCTAGGATTAAAGAAGAATATTCTCTCCATCTCATCACTAGATGCAAAAGGGATGAGGGTTGCATTTGTTGATGGCCAAGTCCTAATGTGGCCAAAAGGAAAGACAATAGATGATTCAATATTAATTGGAGAGCAAGAGGAAGGCTTGTTCAAGTTAAAAGGTCAAAATTAACAAGAATTGGTTCATGTATCCATGGAACCAATTGAACTATAGCATATAAGGCTTTCACATGTGCACTATAGAGCACTACCTGTTGCAAGCAAAGCAATTTCAAGACTTCCAGAAATCCAAACAAGACATGAAAGCATTTTCAAGGGATGTGCACAAGGAAAGATTGTAAAGAATGTGTTTCCAAGCAATTAAATCAAAACAAAGGGTATTTTGGATATAGTCCACTCATATGTATGCGGTCCCATGTCATCCATCTCACTAAGAGGGTATGTATATTATGTTTCATTTATAGATGAATTTTCCCGTAAGACTTGGATCTATATCTTGAAAAGTAAATATGAAGTATTTGGCAAGTTCAAGGGATTCAAATCCTTGGTTGAAAATCACATCGAGAAGAAGATCAAGACCCTACGATCAGATAATGCGGAGAATTCACTTCGGAAGAATTCAAGGATATTTGCAGAGAATATGGGATTAAGAGGGATTTGAGCACTCCCTACAATCCTCAATAGAATTGAATTCCATAAAGAAAGAACATCACGATAACGGAAGCAGCAAAAGAAATGTTACATGATCAGGATATTCCAATGCACTTATGGGTAGAAGCAACAAGGACAACTGTGTATGTACAAAACTTTTCACCTCACAAATTATTAAGCAATAAGACTCCCAAATAAGCTTTCTCAGGTGAGAAACTATAAGTCAACCATCTCAGGATATTTGGTTGTCCAGTGTACATACATATCCCAAAGGAAAAGAGAACCAAGCCAGATCCTTTAGGAAAGAAGGGAATATTTGTGCAATATAGCAACACTTCAAAATCGTACCAAATATACTTCCCAAGATTCAAGAAGATTGACATCAGTAGAGACGTAACCCTTGACAAAGACTTAACATACATCAAATCAGAAAACTACCTATTGAATAGATTGAAGAACTTGAAGAAACCAAAGTCAGACATGCAAGAATGGAAGAAGCGACTTTAGAAGATCATACCAAAAGAACCTGTAGAACCACTTCGTGAGAAGAAATCCAACAAAATAAGATCAGCATGGGCATGAGAAGCAATACAAGATGTAGATAAGTATGGTGCTCCAGATGGAATGCATAGAGAAAGCAAGAGACCTAGACCACACTCTAGCTATGTGGCCTTGTTGTGTGACATCGTTGATAAAGAACCTTCCAACTACGAAGAAGCATTAGAGAAGAAAGAATGGAAGGATTCCATGATCAAGGAGTACCAGTCGATTATGAGGAATGATGTAACTCCCATAATTCTTCATAATCACCTCTTTCTTCTCTGGTGCTTCTTCATAGTTGGAAGAAGTAGCAGAGAAGTTTGTCTTCACAGGAATCTTGATCTTATTTATTCCTCTTCTCATCTTCTTGATCATCATATTCAGTTGCATGGGCTTGGAACCTTTTGTTCCTCTTCTTTAGTTTATCTTCCTTCAGGGGGCAGTTTATGGAGAGTGTCCCATATTGTGGCAAGTGAAGCATTCAAAATATGAGAAGTCATTCTTTACCATTTTATTCCTTTGAGACCCTTGAGTTCTTATGGGAGGATGATCATGACTCTTCCTCTTGTTCTTGACTTTGGTATGGGATTCCAAAGCTTGATCTTCATTTTCATTCAGATTCTCTTCTCTAGCTGTTATTCTTATTCTTGTTGAACACATCCCTCCCATAACTTTAGGAACTTGGTCATCTTTCTTATAGAACATATTCCTCAAATGAAAGATTCCCATTCTCTTGGGATACCATTCAAGGTGGCCATTACAAATTCTTCTTCTTCTACCATGTAACCAATAGTTTCCAATTTCTCCTTAATTTGAGATATTCTTGTGAATTATGATTGCATGGTCTTTGAATTATGAACCTTCACACTCTTGAGTTGATTTCTCAAGGTCATATTCCTATTGATATTTCTTCCTTTGAGAAAATAGTTTTGAGACCAAAAGGGAAGTCTATTTTAACTTCGAAGTGGATCTACAAGATCAAGCATGTTGCAGATGGAGGCATTGAAAAACACAAGGCAATATTTGTGGAACGTGGCTTCTCCTAGAAAGAAGGCATAGACTACGAGGTGAAATTTGCACCTGTATCAAGATATACTTCCATAATATCTATATTTGCATTGGATGCAGTAATGAAATGGAAGGTACATAATATGGACGTCAAGACATCATTCTTGAATGGTGTAGTTTAAGGGGAAGTGTACGTAGAGCATCCACTGGGATTTGAGACACATGACAGATAGACTCATGTGTGCAAGTTAAATAAATCCTTATACATATTGAAGCAGGAACCCAGGACATGGTATGGTAGGATGGATAAATTCCTTATGATCTTAAGCTTTACTATGAGTAAAGAAGATTCCAACCTTTACTTCAAGGTTGAAGGTGGAAGACCTATGATACTTTTGCTATATGTAGATGACATGTTTCTTACAGGTGAATATGAGCTCATTACAGATGCAAAGAGGAGGATTTTTGTAGAGTTTGAGATGAAGGACCTAGGGATGATGCATTACTTATTAGGCATGGAGGTGTGGTAGAGTGTAGATGGGATCTTCCTTAGTCAAGGAAAGTATGCAGTGGAATAACTAAAGAGGTTCAAAATGATGGACTGCAAGGAAATGGCCACACCAATGACATCAAACTTGAAGCTATTGTGTGATACTTCATCAGAGATAGTTGATGCCACGATGTATCGGTAGATGACTAATTCGTTGATGTACCTGAAGAACACAAGACCAAACATATTCTTTATTGTGAATGCCCTAAGACAATTCCTGACAGATCCGAGACATGTTCACTTGATTGCTACAAAGCATAAATTGAGGTACCTAAAGGGTACAATTGAGTATGGGCTCAAGTACGAAGTGAATCAAAATATTAACTTGCATGGCTATGTTGATTAAGATTGGGCTGACAATGCCAAAAATAGGAAGAGCACTTAGAGATGTTGCTTTAGTTTGGGATCCAGTATGATCTCCTAATTTAGCAGAAAGAAGTCATGTGTGGCGCTGAGTACAACCGAAGCAGAGTATGTTGTAACTTGTTTGTCTAGTTTTGAGGTAGTATGGATTCAGAAGCTACTGTTAGATTTGTTTGATCTCTAGTTAGAGGTGATTTGTATATTTTATGACAACTAGAGTTACATGAAGTTGTCAAAGAACCCAGTGTTCCATGACAAGTCAAAGCATATTGAGATCGAGTATCACTATATCAAGGATATGGTGCAAAGAGGAATGGAGAAGCTCCAGTATGTGGCGATAGATGAGCATATAATTGATGTGTTAACCAAGGCGTTATCCAGAGTGAAGTTTGAATACTTTAGAGAGAGGCTTGGTGTCATCCAAATCAAGGTTTCTCAAAAGAGGGAGTGATGAGACCGGAAAACACAAATGCACTAGAGTTGGTTCTCACATGGTGGAAGACGCGGGTGGTCCTTGGGACGTAATTCACCTGGGGTTCTCCTGGTTGTGCTTCAATGTTGGAGAAATTGAGAGGTCCACCGGTTACAAAGACACTTTGTGTGTGCCTAGGCTAGTTGTCGCATGGTGGAAGATGCGAGTGGTCCTTGGGACATAATGCACCTAGGATGCTCCTGGTTGTGCTCTCATGTTGGTAGACACAGGATGATTGTTGAGAGATGTAACACACTTTGATTTCTCCTAGGATGTATCCACTAGGTGGGATATGCAAGTGGTTTGTTGGACATGAGATGTGCATCTGGGTTTCTCTCCATGTATGATGATGAGATTATTTAGATACGATGAGATGACAATAGGAGATGCAGGTGATTTTTGTGGCAATGTAATGTGTGGCCTTGGGTTATTCCTACTCGATGGCTTGCTCATGGAGATGATGAATACCTAGATGTGAGCTAGACCTACATCCAACATGAAACAGAGTATGTAGAAACTTTTGAGGACTTATAGCTTCGAAATATGTCACTAGTCAATGGTCGACAAGGTGAGAATTGATGATCCAATGATGGTGATTTAGAGATGATGATCCAATGATGATGATATAGCAATGATGTCCAGAGACTATGTCTAGTTGTGACGATGAATGGATCGAGAGAATACCTTCCTAGTTAAGAGGGAGTGTTATTGAAAATGTAACTTCGAAAGATATTTTGTTTTATTATTATTGTATTTTATTGTACCTCCATTATAGATGTTTTTCCTCCGTTCGTGGATGTCATTATTGTATTTGGTCATCTCAAAATATTGAGGTAAAACCTATGTTGTAAGTTGGAGCAATAGTCTCCAAAATAAATATTGTAAATTGTATTTTTGAGTCTCCCAAGAGACAAGGCGGCCCTGTTAGGAAGTCAACCCCACTTAGGTTTTAGTTTAGTCAATTGAAAAATATAAATAGGGAGGTGCCCTCCATCATTTAGACACTCACTCACTCACTCAAGTTCTCTAGAGAGAGAGAGAGAGAGAGAGAGAGAGAGAGAAGTGTGCCAGTGTGAGAAGAAGAAGAAGTTGTGCAAGATATCTTTCTTTAGGCATTATCTAGTTTGACATTGTACTTAGTGATGAAACTATTCTGAAGAAGTTTGAAGGGTTTTCTCCTTTATGGTTTCCCAGAGGAAAATATTTTTGTTCTCTTGTATTGTTGTGCTTGTTTATCTTTCAGTTTAAATATCTAACATAATTGAATTAAAGAAAAACTCTCACAGAAGAGACACTATCGATGGTATCCATTAAAGGGGGAATAATTTACCCTGCATGTGATTCTTGTGGGGACACCCTAAGGTGGAGAAGTTGATCCTGCAAATGCATATGGTTGAGGTGGAATTCTCATTCAGCACATAGGATGGGACATTGGAACAAATAGTGGGAAGTATTGCCACATGATCGACATGGGCATGATATCCTAGCACGTATAGGCTCATGTGCCAAAAATATTGCTTGTGAAGTATGGTTGGGTGTGATTGTACTACTCTATTTGGGGATCATATGGGTATGGTTTCCATAAGGTGGACACCCATCATGTTGTGCTTCTAGTTCTATATGTATTGGTTGTGGTCTTGGTGGTGTAGGTGTCTCAGTGATAGTTTTCATTGAAAAAACTATTTCAAGGATGGACAAAACCGTTGTTGCCACGGATGTAGTGACAACATTGATAGAAGCGGTTTCTTTCAGTTTAGGTGTAGAACTCTCAACCAAAGTCTGAGTGAGGTGAATGGTCTCGAAGGAGTCCTGAAATCGAGGGATATCGATGAAATGTTGCATATAATTCCCAAATTGAAAGTAAATCGAACATGCGTGATTGGTGTGTAACAATTTGGACTTAACACTCTTATGGGGAAAATACGAGGTGGAAAGTGTGCCCCCTGCTATAGTATGTGTTGCATGTGTCATGATAACATGGGTGTTAAATAAATTCCTGATCTCCAGAAAGGTAGGGCACAGGTTGGTCGCATGGATTTGTTGCCCACATAGGTTACATGGTGGGGTGGCCTGCATTATAGGGGTGTCAGTCATGATAGGAGATTTCATCTTGGGTTGGATGATGCCCCCTACTTTAGGATTGATGAGAGATGATGATGGTTCAAGAAGAGGGTTGTGCACTATGGGGGATTTGAACTTATGTTGTCTTATTCCCCCATTAGTGGATCTCATGGAGGTTGATGGTAGCTCAGTGATGGGTGTTTTTGGATTAATGTGTTGTCTAGGTGGATTAAATAGTCTAACTTGAACAAAATCATAATGTGCTACAAGTTTTGAGGCCATATATGGGTAAGGTGGCATAAGGTACCACACAAGTATTCCCAATGTGAGCCCATGGAGATTTAACTAAGTCATGACTAGTGTCCCTTGCACTCTCGTAGGGGGGTATAGGAATCATATTTTAAATATGGGAGGAATAGATAGAGTGAATGTCTGCTCCACGTCGTGATTTGTGGGAGGTGTTGACTATGATGCCTCAAGGGTTGGAGACTCATTTTCATATGTGAAAATTGTGCACATAAGGTTGTCCATCGAGGTGGGGATTTTGGGTGGATGGCCTGAATATGCTCCTAGGATGTTGAAATATTTGTAGCCACCTGGAAAAATACCAATGTAAGGTGGTTGAGTCACCTCGCCCACTATGGGTAGGAAATTTTCAGGGTTGGTGTTAGCATGAGGCTCATAGTAGTTGAGTTGGTCAAGGGTGACGATCTTCCCATTAAAGGGAAACATCATGTTGCACATGGAATATCGAAGAGGCAACCTCCTTCATGGGTACATGTATCTATATGACCCAAAAGGATATTGTAGCCGAGTTGTGCATCGACTACCTCAATATCGATCATTACCATTTTTCCTCCTAGGTCTATGGGAAAATTTTGGTACAATACTCTTGGTTGCAATGGTTTCCCATTATATGCGTGAAGGCCAGTGGATGAAGGGACTAACTCATATGATCACAATATTTTTTGGACATTATGCATGTGGATTCACCTTCATCAATGATGCACCAATGGATCATAATGTTTTTAACTGTGACTGGGACTTGGAATGTGACTGAGGAGAGTAGTCGTGGTTCACCTTTGGCGAGATAGAAAGTCATGAGGTGCAAGTTGGAAGGGTCAATGATGCCAAATGCATTGAGTAATTCCTTCCTTTGGGTTAGGCATGGATGGAGAATTGCTAATGTGGACATGGTAGCTAGGGATTGAGCTAAGTCATCCACAATATTGTAGTTCTGAGAGAATTTCATGTGGGAGTTATGGGGGATATGCTGGAGTGGGGCCTTTAGGATCCTCAATATGTGTTCCATGATTGGGCATGATATTTACAAAGGGCCTCCCGATTGAATATAAGTGTCTTCCCTTAGTGGGGTTTTAGGCCCACCATAAACTTTGGATCGAGTTTGGAGATTGACATCCATCGTGCTCATGTAAATGTTTTCAAAGGAGCCATCACCTAAGGGTTGAGGGTCTGGATGTTGGGTGACAACCCCTTGATTGGAAAAGGGTTGTTGTAAGACAATTGTTTGGGAATTTGGTGAAATAGGTTCCTGAGGGGGGTTAGTTGTGGTATTTTTATTGGATTCCACTAATTGTTGGCATTCAAGGATGAGTGGGAAATGGTGAGTATAGTGACCATACTCTCCATAGATCGATCAATAATAATTGGTCCTTAGGTTGGAATTTTTTCTTATTTAGGGGGGTTATTATCCCCCACATTCTGGTTATCTGGGTTCTGGTTCTGTTATGGAGGGGGGTTTCCCCCCTGTCTCTATTGTTGGTTCTGCTTGTTATTACCTTTATTCCTCCCCTAATTTTGATGATTTTAGGGGTTTTCAATGTTCAACTACTCAAAATGTAGAGCTTGTTGTGCAAAAGAAGGTTGTACTAAATTTACCTAGATGTGGGGCATGGGGACGGATCCAAGAGGACATGGAAATGGGTAGTAAAGGTTATAATATTATGGTGGGATATATGTGTTTTGGGATCCATATGATGTGAATGTAGGAGCAGGCTGTGTTATTTTTGGTGGAGGTACCACTAGTATAAGTTGGCTTGCATTAGGGTAAGTAAGACAATAGGTCCCATGCTGTAGCTGTCAAAATTGAGGGTTTGGGACAATAGTAGGGGATGTCGACACATGAGAGATGGGTGGATATTGCACTATTGTAGGGGGTGGCATAGGAGTTGGTTGAGCGAGAGCTTTTCCCTATTGGAAAATGGACCCAATAAGCCCATTCATTGAATGAAATGACCCTACATGGGAGTATCCAAAGAACGATGTCAAGGGGCATTAGGAAGGATGTTGTATAAGTACCCGGACTATGCACAGATGAGATCAAATTGTTGGGCCTTTAAGATGGCCTCTTCCTTATTTTGTGGAAATGAGGTTGCCACATCCTTTTCAACGACAGGTTGGAGTGGTTTGATGAACCAATACAATATGAATTCAGGTTGAATATCCATTTTGCATGAAGTTTGTCACCTACGTCACTCATGGATGTGGTCCACAATGTGGGTATAAGTATCATGTTGAAATTTTGTGAGAATTTAGAAATTGATGTGATGGCATATGAGTAGTGAAATAAGTGAGTAACGCAGTGGCTATCTTCCCAAAAGTGGCATGGGAAACCCTTGGTAGATTCACATACCATTCTACACACTACTACATTTCGACCAAAAATCTGACGGCCGTATTGTCGGATTTTCGACACTTCCCTGTCGCATGTACGACACTATGATTTTTTTAAGCATTGGTGGATTGTCGTCGGTTATCCAACATCTTTCTAATCCATTGGTTAAGCGACAGCGCAGTTTACAGTCGGTTAAATGTCAATCATCGGTTATCCGACATCTAATTCTTATTAAACTTTAAACACGCGTCGCTTAACCGACGGCTATCCAAAGGATTATGAAAACTTAAACGTCGGGTAAGCGACGGTATTGAATTTTTTTTTTTTTAATCACCTACATGCCGTCGCTTAAGCGACGGATATCCGACAGATTATGAAAACTTAAACGTTGGTTAAGCGACGGTATTCAATTTTATTTTTTTTTAAATACACTTACGGGTCGTCGCTTCTACAGCATGGTCATCGGTTAAGCGACGGTTAAGCGTCGGTTAAGCGACGGCTATAAGTGTTTTTAAAAAAAAAATCACCTATAGGTCATCGCTTAACCGACGGCTATAAGTGTTTTTTTTTTTAAATACAAATGCCAGACAACTAATGTCAAGACAACTATTTCCAGCCCAAGCAAATTGTATTGTAACAGCAGCAATAGTACCTTTCAGTCAAGAAATGATGGTGTCCATATGCTTATATTTTTGACAAAGAGATTATAAGAAAGTTCCAATTTCCTTCCTAAATTCCTCAAAGTAAAAATGTTTGTGAAATTACTGTCAGAACAACTTGGTTATTGGTTCATCATTTGGCATGCTGCAAATAATCAATTGCATCATTTTAGGAACATAAAAACAGACTATATCTGAAGTTGACATGATTTAAATTTGCATAACACTTGACAAATATGGAGGGATATATTATTTTGTGTTGTCGAAGAAGCATGCCAGTACCTGTAAAATATATAGAAAAGAGTCTCCTAACTAAATTTTGTGAAGTACCCTGGCTGTATGCATTCAAATTCAAATTCAGTCATATAAAACAAAGAAGATAACAACACAAACATATTAATGGTTTCTCAGATTATAAAGGCTGCTCACCTGCAACCTAAGAGCTTGTTGAGAATAGCATTGTGGCAATGTATACTCAGGCTCACCTTTTGCGAGCCCATCAGCCCAAGGAGAGGCAAATGTCCTATACAGATTATCTCTTGAGTTTAAATTTAATCCTAAAGTTGTTAGATCTATACCCAATGCTAGGGTTGTTAAATCAGGTTCACTCATCCTGATCACGCTGAGAAGGCCTAGCAATCCAAAAGCATCAGGAGCACCTTGAAGTCCATGCATGGATTTTAGCAAATGCTCCTTTGATGGCGGATTAACTGATGGTACATGTCGGAACTGAGAGTGATTATGATGATGGGGATGTGGATGGTACTGCTAAAGAAGATGATCATATGAGCATATGGCAGGCATTATATTTGTTGGAACCCCAGACCTCAATCCAGGAACAACCTGGAAGCAGCCACATAAAAATTAAATTGCCAAACTGAATTCAAGTGGATTCAATTTGGGTTTGGAGAGTAAAGAGTTGCTTTTACCTGAGAATGGTATGAAGCTTAACCATGGGTAGATGGAAATAGATCAGTGCCATGTAAATGCATAAGGTCTATAGAATTGGCAATAGCTGTAAATGACCCTCCTGCACTGTTTGTTGGTAATCCAGATCGAATTTCTTGTTGCTGCTGCTGCTGGTGATGAGAAGCATATGACCCTCCCAAAGAAAATCCAGCAGATCTCCCCATCTAAACATGGTACAAAGTTCAAACAAACCTAAATATTTAGTAACCATGGTTACCAGTAAAAATTTCCACCAAAAATACATCAGACCAATTGCATCTAAGGGAAAGATATTAAAGCATGGAACAGAAAGAAGGAATTCTAACATTCTGACCAATGGACTCCAAAATACTTACCTGGTAATGGTGTGACTGCATCAATGCTAAAGAATTTTGATGATG
>LPNX010843540.1:11706-31679 GCA_001517045.1 Pseudotsuga menziesii | reverse complement strand
AACACATATATAATCAAAATTATTCCAATATTCAATGCCACTTTCGCATGCACGTAGTACTTTGAACATGCACACACATTTAAATGAGAAGTGATCTCATACAAATTTGAGCCTGAAATCTTAAGAATCAAGTAACTTAAACATAGCATTTGTGCTTTAAAAAAAACAACAACAAAAGAAATTGTAAATCCAACCTTAATGAAGAAACTAAATATATATGAATTATCTTTTCAATACCAAAATTTAAAGCTATAAAAATTCATATTAATCTAAAGAAATTACTATGGAAGAAAATGAGATCTATGTTTTTCAATATGAAGTCATAATTATGATGTTTCTTCAAGTGCTATATATGATTTTAACACATTCATCACATTTTTTACTTAATTTCAATCTACGAAAAAGAATTGTAAAAATCTAAATTATGGATTGTGAGATTTCTATAGCCATGATGGCAACAATTTTTTTTATAGCTAATAAGCTAGAGCACAATGTAATCCATCCAAGATGTACAACATAGATTAATAGAAAAAAATTGTGAAAAAATAATGAGCATAATAAATATGAGATGAAAACTCAATTGAGTAAATTCCTCATGTCTATTATTCATCAATGAGTGTACATTTATAATACATATTCAAAGGAGAAATTCTTAAGCCTCTAAAGGCATTTGGAATCCATACATGTGGCATGCTTAGTTAGATTAGACTCCCCCACTAAACATAGAACTAGTTGTAAAACTTATGATGAGATTAGTTAACCAAGTGTAGGTGGCAGTTAATTGATGGTAGGCATGTGTGGCACATTAAATAGTTACAATCCAAAAATCAGTAGAGAGAATTAAGGAGGGCACATAAGTAAGTTAACTAGTGTCTAACCGATGTCATAACTGCTAGAGAATCTCCATAATTGCATGAAATCAAGGAAGACACCCCCGATCCCTAAAATCAAGAAGAATAGGTGCATTGTGTCTTGATTATCATGCATGGGTGGATAATGAAGGCTAAGATGACAAGTAGTTGGTCCTAGATGATGAAATCAATGAGGACTATTTGCTAGCAAACTAACTTGGGGGTCAACAATACGATGTTTACACTAGGGAACTTAAAAATGGTTTAATACTAATGTCTAGATGGGTAGTTTATTCCAACACACCCCCTTAAGCCTGACAAAAACTCTCAATATAAAGACCGCATGATATATAATCATGAATTATATTGACTTACCAATGGAAATGAACCTATTTATATGAGTGTGTGTAGGAAATGAACTTAAGCGTCAAATATGCGACGGTGCTTTCCATAGGCGCCGTCGCTTAAGCGACGCTTACTAACGCGTCGTCGCTTAACTGACAGTTATGAGAATATCCGTCGCTTCATCGACGCTTGTGGCCACATTTACAAAAAAAAATGTATCCTTGTGATTTTTGGTAAGTTTAAAAAGAGAAATGCACGCGCCGTCGGATTTTGGATCGAAATGTAGTAGTGACAGTTGTACCCATAAGAGTTCGCTGAAAGAGGCGAAGCCTCATAGAATCCTCCACTATGTTTTAGCAAGAACACCATAGGTGGAAAGATAAGACATGGTTGGCAGGATCATCCCCTTGTTTCTTGCCAAACTTAGGGATGCATGAGGGAAGCTTGTCAGGCATAGCGAGCCATGATGGGTCATGACTTACAGGATCATTGATTAGCTTTTCTATGTAAGGGATATTCAAGCTAGCCATGAATGGTAGGTTGGTGTTAGTTTCTGCCATTGCTCCTTGTGTAGGGTTTCCTCAAGGAGGAGAATAGGGAGTATGTGGTGGTGATCTCTATCTTTTACATGAAGAAGAGGATGTGGTGTGGCCTACTCCCAAAGAGGGAGAAGAGGGGGGGTATTTCCTCCATGGGGTGGAAATAAAAGGATGCCTCTTCCATGGGAGGATGAAGTAAAAGGATTTAAATGCTCTACAAGGGGAGAAATCAAATCAAGCAACGAATAGACTCGTCCAGAGGATCCAATCAATGTTTCCTAGGAGTGGCCCTGGCTAAAGTATCTCCCTCATGAACCATGGAGAGCGAGTGGGAAAACACCCCTGGGGAGAGAGGATAGATCTTGTAGTCTACAAGACTAGCTTGAGGGGTTTTATTCCTCTATGGTGGAGACCATGTGTAACAAGTGAGATTGATTTTGGGAATAAACACAATTGAATAATTGCAAAATATGCCAACCACAACATATGCAAAATGGTTCAAAGTGAGTGATATGTTCTATGTCGATTTAGTGCAAATGGTCCCGCATACAGGTTCTTTTTAATTTACGAGTTATGTGAAATTTTGTTTACAAATAAAATAAATGTAAATTCCCTAAATACCAAGTGTATTTCCTCTCAAATTTAATTGGGCCATCCAAAAGCACAATTGTTGGTGATAATGGGATCCACACGACGATTGACTAGTGAAGGTAACAAAGAGACATTTATATTGGTGATGGGGTTATGTTTCAAAAGGGTTGAAACACTTCCCAATGACAATACATGATTTAAGGGGCCAATGGCGCTCACCATTTATTCTTGGATATATCCTAAGTTTGGCCACTAATATGCCCGCGTCAAGTTTGGATAAGTGGTTATGCTTGAGCGATATAGTCTTGTCCCCCTACAACAAGCTCAGTGACTTGTAAGGGAGAGCATGGTAGGTATACCTTGGATTTCATGTCCTTTGGTACCATGCCTTATTATCTAGTTTGTCTATTGACACTTACTATGTAATGAAACTAGATCAGAATTCAGGATCACTAACTCTATTGCATAAATTTTCAAGACAAACTAGTTGGCAAGTGGGCAATTTAGCAAGAAGAATGAGGGAATACACTAGGATTTATAGGTGAGATTAATAACACAAGGAATGATACTGATTTTTCAGATTCCTAAGCACCTATATGTTTGTTCCTTTTAGGTTTTTTACATCAATTAGGCTGAAGTCTACTACCAGGATTCTGGGAGTCCCAACCAGTGCAAACTGAAATCTTTACAAGTAGTTTCCAAGAAACAAATGGCTAAGAGAAGATTAGGAAGATTCTATAAATATTTTAAGGGTGTTTTAATACTAATTTTAAGTTTTATAACATTTCTGAATAGTAAAAAATAATCCTAAAGGTCGCATTAGAAAAACTAGTCTTTAGGACTCTACAATAGGCTCATCTTCTGGGTTTTCCAGACACATGAAAGGGGTCGCTAATATTCATATTTAGACTTGGAATATATTAATTAATATGTTATTTAATGTTAAAAATATAAATTATATAATTTTGATATGTCTACACTGCTTAATTCACTCGAACTGGAAAACTAGTCCATTATTCATAGAATTCTAGGCAGGGTATGAAAAACCTTCATGAAACTTGATCAAACATATTCAGAATGTTGTGAAAATTGGAGATATATTTAATTACACTATAATATATCAGTGAGTGTATAAATTGATTCCACTATAATATTATAGATAGCCTCTTATATCCTTAAACCCCATAGATTGACTCTGGATCTAGGAAACTAGGTAGAATCGAATCATGAACCTCCCAAAATCTGAAAATGGGATTAATATGGTCTGATCCTTATATTAAATGGATTATTTGACATAATTACATTAGATACATCTTATTGGGGTCTAAATTCCCATTACAAATTCTCCATAATATCCATAATAACATAGAATGGATAGGAGGAAGAGAGAAGAAGGAATATCATTAAAAGGAGGTCCTCAAGATTTGTTGAATGATTTGGTACTTGGATGGAATGGACCTAAGAACATAAAAACAAATTCCATTAATGTATTACTTCCATTAATCTTCACCTAGGGGCACATTTCCCGGTTGTGACTAGGGTCACATCTCCCTAAGTCTGAAATCTAAAGCTCTTAGCATCAAAACTCGCACAATAAAAAGTTGTGATAGTGATGTGATATCATTGTTTTATAGAAATATTAGGATTTAAGGTAGAATTGGATCCATAGTTTTCCCAATTCCATTTCCCGATTCACCTTCATGAAGAAATTAGGAACTTTCATGCTTTGTCTCCTAGCTTTCTTGACATGCCAATTGTCTTGCTTTTCCTCTATTGCAAATTGCGCTCTCTTTATGCCTTGTTTTATGGAAGAAATACATTATTATTTTTAGAGGTTGTGCCCTATTTAATTTCTAAAACTTTCCTTATTTTTATACTGACGTGCTTTTCTTGTAGTTTCCCTTCTTGTGCATGTTTTTTTTGACTGACTATTTTTCCTACAGTTTCCCTTCTTCCGCATGTTTTTTTCTGTCTGACTGATTTTGTCTTATATTCCTTTATTTGTCCCTAATATTCCTTGGCACACATAATCAACCTATTCACCCTACTTGGACCATTATTTATTTAATTAAACTTAAAATTAATTTAATTCATGAAATGCATACTTTGGATAAAAATACAATTCCTTATTTAATTGCCTCATACAAAATTTAATCCCCTTTTTACTTAATCTAGTCCTATAATAGGAACCATGGGGTTCTCTCGGGTTAGGGGTTTCTCCATGGTGTTAACAATAAAAATTGGTACAATAAAATCCTCCCTTCCCAAACTTTATTATCCTCAAGCAATGAATCAACTCCAACCATCTATGAAGCCAACCAGTGAATTCAATCCTCATAATATGTTGTAGTCTGTCTAAAATTGGAATCCTCAATTCCAATATCAATATGAAATTCTGCCATGTTTATGTTGCACCACTCTAATTATAGTCATACCCCAATGACTAACCCTTTTTCAGCAAAATTCTCAACCCAGTTAAGATAATTGAGTAGAATGCTTGGATCCCACTAACTTCTCTACAAGGATCCAAATGTTGCTGACCTTTTTGGAAAGTTGACATTCCAAGGAATGACAGGGTCCCATGGTATTATATGCGCCCTTCCAAACATTAGTAACAACAACAAAATTTTATCATCATAGAAAATGGAAATGAAGATGTGAAAATCATACCACCACATTGAAAGTTGGAAACTCCCAATGCAAAACTGAATATATGTTAGACTTCCCCATCCAGCATGAAACTCCTCGACGTGAGGGCAAATCATATCAATACTTTCCAAAATATGTGACTCCATTACAAGATAGCATTGAAACACATATCATTTATGTTCTCAAGGCACATGTGGTGACCCCATGTCCATCCATGTATATTGGTAGCATCATATAGCAACCATAGATGCTTAAGACATTGCTCATGTGAAATATGGGGTGTACATGATGAAACTTCACCGATCCAAGAAAGAATTTTACCTTTGGGGTTGTTAAAATCCAACATGTATATACTCACCCAATCAGTGGAGGAATCCAAACTCCAAATTAGAGATTCAAATGGAGAACATGTAACTTCCCCAGGTGCAAGGTTCACTCTAATCAAATATCTCAATTTTTTATTTATTCTTCCACTCAAATGACTCAAGTGGACCTCTCATGCATTACTGTGCATGATGGAGACATCAGATAGATTCCTATGTTGCTTCTCGGCAATTTTTTAAGGGAATGATGCACTTTTCAAACCCCAAGGGTTTATCATCAAGTCATAAGAAGAAGGGGGAGCCTCCTGCTCCTCATGTGGTACCAATAAGAAAAATCCCTTCACCCAATTTTTATCCCCACCTGATATGGTTGAATTAAAAGTGTGGGGTGAAAAACTATGAACCAACTCTCTGCAATACTCCTCCATCAAGGTAATTTATGCACAAATTCATCCATTGGTTGGCTCAATGATAGTGTGATCATGTTCCTCCTCCAAAACTATGCAACATTTCTCTAAAGGCAATTCATAATCTCTCTGGAGATGAACAAGTGCTTAGTCTTAATTTCTCTTGACCTCAAACTCCTCAAGCATAAGAAAATCAAAATGCACCTGATGTGCATGTGTATGAGAGGTATATAATGGCTACAAAATAAGTCTTTGTTGTTTCTCCCCTATTATGATAATATCAGTTATAACAAAAAAAAAATCCTTTTCCTCCCAAAGTCTTCATCTCAATGATGTTTCTATCCACCCAATAAATGGATGAATAAGGAATTTTATTTATAGATCCTTATGGAATGTGATCATCCACCTCCTCTATATAAGAATATACCACCCATAAGGGCAATTCATGAGGCTTCCCCTTCAAGGTATTCATGTCAAACAACCCTCCATCGACGCAAGAAATTCTAATGCATCCTTAAACCTCCATTTTAGTGATATATTTACCAACCCAAACCATGAATGGATAATAAATTTTGCTTGTTGATTCAATTGGAATATCCTCAGCTATATTTCCCATAGCTAAGAACTCTTCATCCTTCCTCTCAATCTCAATAAGTGCTTGGCCAAGATTTTCTTAATCGTATCTTTTCAAAGCATCTACAAATCTACACCTTCCTCATGTTTGTCCTCCACATGAGGTTCCTCCAGCACATCCAAAGTACCTCCTACCATGTGCACGTGATCATTTCCATGTAATATGGAGGGTGTGGTACATTCAACTCCTTTCGAAGTTGATCGATCTACAACATTGACTCTTGAAGAGCTTCTTGGGTTCTCTTCAGGAATCATATGTAGCCTCCCATTTGCTATGGAGCCTTTCTGACTCTTCTGATTCCTTATAGAATGCATAATAGTACATTTCATCCACCATTGGGAGATTATCTCTATAATATAGTAAGTTCATGTATATATCCCTCATGTTGATCGTGCCTTCTTTAAGTGCTATGACCTCTTCCCGAAAGGATTCTTCTTCCAAATCTCCTCCATAATCTTTCCAACAACATCTTGCCACCAAGTCATTAGTGTCAACAAAGTTCTTAATGGCTACCATAAGCTTCTCTCTATCCTCCTTTAGTGATCCACTAAAAATAATATCCTCCACCAAATTTTATCCTTCCTAGGGTTTATGCATAAGATCATCTTGCTTGTGGCATGGATCCACAACACAAATCTCATTCTCAACATATCAGTCAGCTTTAGAATATTTTGCAAAATCACTTCCATGATATGAAGTAGAGGGTATCTCTGAAGGTTGCAATAAAATGTGATATTTGCACAAATTATAAAGTACATCATACCTTAACATTTCATCTTCATGTAGGGACACTATGGTGGTATGTTCTTCCACCAAATTCTCGGGTTCACACCCAAGTGGTGTGGCCTTGTCATCTTTTTCATTATGAGACTCAAGAGATGATTGTAAATCATATTTATAATCTTCTTTTGGTTCTTATCCAGAATATGTCTCACCACCCTCACATTAAACAACATCCTTAGCAGTGATATGGAAATCACTCATGAAGAAGTTGGAAGTGTGTTCATCTTCACTTTATTCTTCCATGTATTCACCTTATAGTGACTTACACTCCACCTCATGAATATCTATCTCTGCTTCATTTCTATTCTCCTCCAGGCAACTCGAAACTTCTCTATATTGAGTGGCATAAGGACCCGCATCAAAATTAGGCTCCACCATAATATTGTTTGCACTTTATTCATTTCTACAATCCTCGTCATTAAGGAGTGTATTTACAACCTTTTCAAAGTCACCTTGGAGTGACTTATTCTCCTCTTATAAAACTCTTATTTTGCTTGACTACTTGAAGAACTAAGTGGATCATATCCCTTTTTCATGATTGAGAATAGATTTAGGACCTCATCCTCCTCCTCCTTACTTTTGCTAGAATGAAAAACGTATTTGAATCTCTTATTTTCCCTCTTTACTCAGAGAGGTGGAACAACTCGGTTCCTCCATGGATGGTTTTTTGCTATTGAAAGAATGATCATCAACATGCTTGGGATAGAATCTGTACTTGAAATAAATATATTCTTTCAAATAAATGTTTGCACAAATCTCCTTACCCAAAGCTAGATACTCCTAGTAGCAGTGAGGTATGTTTTCACACGATTCTATCACCTTTGTCAAGTATTTCTTAATTATGGAAGGATCATCCCTAATATATTCTATATATGATAGATAATAGAAGTCATCATCCTCAACTCTTGGTAAGCCTCCATCAACATAGAGGGTTTCCTCTTCATATTGTTTAAAAACTTCTTTTATCACTAGTAGGAGCCTCATAGCTGCAACTTGAATTAGTGATTTGCAATATTTATTCACTGATATCTTACTTTCAATGGGATTCGAAGAAATTTCTCTGATGCCACTGTAATGAAGCTAAGGTATAATTCAGGCTCACTAACTCTATTGCATAAATTTTCAAGACAAACTAGTTGGCAAGTGGGCAATTTAGCAAACATAATGAGGGAATAAACTCATATTTATAGGTGAGATCAATAAGTAAAGGAAGGATACCGATTGTTAATATTCCTAAGCACCTATATGTTGGGCCCTTATAGTTTTCAAACATCATCCAGGCTAAATTCTACTACCGGGCTTATGGGAGTCCCAACCGGTGCAAACTGAAATATTTACACACATTTTCCAAGAAACCAATGGCTAACATAAGATTAGGAATATTTTAGAACTCTTTTAAGGGTGTTTAAATCATCCTTTTCAATTTTATAACATATCTGAACAGTAAAAAAGAGTCCTAAAGGTCGCATTAGAAAAACTAGTCTATAGGACTATGCAATAGGCTCATCTTCCAAGTTTTACAAACACAAGAAAGTGGTCACTAATATTCAGTTTTAGAATTGTAATATATTCATTAACATGTTATTGAATTTTCATAATATAAAGTAAATAATTTTGGTATGTTTAGATTTCTTAATTCACTAAAACTGGAAAACTAGTCCATTATTCATTGGATTCTATGCAGGGTATGAAAAACCTTCATGAAACTTAATAAAACATATTTAGAATGTTGTGAAACTTGCAGAGATATTTAATGACATTATAATATATTAGTGAGGGTCTAAATGGATCTCACTAGAATCTTAGATATAGTCTTTTATAGACTTAAACCCCATAGAATGGCTCTGGAGATAGGAAACTAGGTAGAATCAAATCCTAAGCCTCCCAAAATCTGCAAATGGGATGAATATTGTATGAACCTGATATTACATGGAATATTGGAAATAATTACATTAAATACATCTAACTAGGTCTAAATTCCCATTACAAATACTCCATAATATCCAGAATAACATAGAATGGATAGGAGGAGGAGAGAAGAATGAATATCACTGAAAGGAGGCCCTCAAGATCTGTTGAATGATCTAGAACTTGGATGAAATGGACTTCAGAACCTGCAAAAAAACACCATTAATGGCTTACTACCATTAATATTCACCTAATACTGGAAGTCAGTTGGGGCACACCTCCCGGCTGTGACTAGGGGCACATCTCCTGAGTTTGAAAGCTAGAGCTCTCAACATAAAAAATCACAGAAGAAAAAGTTGTGGTAGTGATGTGTTATCATTATTTTATAGAAATATTAGGCTTTAAGGTTGAATTGGATCCATAGGTGGCCCACTTCCCTTTCCCAATGCACCTTCATGAAGAAATTAGGAACTTCCTTGCTTTGTCTCCTGGCTTTCCTGGCTTGCCAATTGTCTTCCTTTTCCTCTATTGGAAACTACTCCCTCTTTGTGCCTGCTTTTCTGGATGACATGCCTTAGTCCTTTCAACAACTGCGCCCTTTTACTTTCTAAAACTTTCCTGATTTTTCTACTGACATGATTTTCCTACATTTTCCCTTCTTGTGCGGGCTTTTTCTGACTAATTGCTTTTCCTGCAATTTCCCTTCTTGTGCACATTTTTTTTCTGACTGACTGCTTTTGTGTTTTGTTTCTTTGTTTGTCTCCAATATTCCTTGGCCCGAATCATCAGTTTATGCACCCTACTGTGCTCATTATTTATTTAATTAAACTTAAAATTAAGTTAATTCATGAAATACATACTTTGGCTTATCTAATTGTCTCATACAAAATTTAATCCCCTTTTTAATTAATCAAGTCCTCCACTAGGAACCATGGGGTTCTCTGGGGTTAGGGGTTTCTCCATGGTGTTAACAATAAAAATGGGGACATTACATTTTGATAGTAGGATTTTATAGTACCCTATAAGTCAACAATGTTATGTTTCAAAATCCTAATGAAACTAGATTGGTGAGCATTATTTGGATGACTAGCCCACTCAATCCTACCTAACTAAAATATTGTTTTGTGACCTCATGTGGAATATTTTAGTAATGTGACGTGACCAAGATCACAAGTAATGTGATGTGAGAAGCATAATTGGATTGGAAGATATTTTAGGTCCCTTAATGTGTGCTAATGATGCAAACACATGTGAGGTAAGCAAATTGATTGGTGCAACTAACTAAATAGCTTAAAGCATTTACAAATGGAGATTTTAACTTCAACTCTAAATATGCTAATGGTGCTTGCAAAACAAAATGCTATTTGAACTAAAAGTGTGAAATGGAGGTATTTCACACTTCTCCCCCTTTTCTGATTCGCCAAGCTCAGATGAAGTGTGAGGTGAAGAGCACAATTCAGGAGATTAGAGTCTTTAGGTCCTTGCTTGTGTGAAAAAGTGGATTTACACTACTCTAACAAAAGTATGTAAATTAAGCAAATAACATATGATATCTTAAATACTAGTGGCAATGATGAGGGTTGTTGAAAGCCCCAAATTTGGTTACCTAGGTAGATTCCAAGGGAATACCCCTTTACTCCCTAATCTTAGACTAGGTGATATAAGTACTATAGGAAAATGTAACTATTGCAAGTTAATTAATTCTAGTTCATTAGTGAGTATCCATTGTGGCTACAAGATTATGCAAAACTGGTAAAAAGCAAAGGAAATGAGATAGTAGCGTGTAGAATACTGAGACAGATGCGCAGTAGCAAGGAAAAAACAAACACAAAAGTACAGTAGCGATGTTACAACACGAAAAATCAGCACAAATAACGAAATAATTAACACGTGAGTGAGGGTTTGTTAACTTACGTATATACGGCGACTGTCGAAGAGATTTGTGCGTGAAACATGAACTGCATGCCTACAACGATGGGATATGCATGGTTGTGTAAACACTTAATGTGGCTAGAAGGTGGCTGAATTCTATATATGAAGTGTATGGACCTCTTCACCTGCAAAGAACAACAAAATAGAAATTAGTTGTCTAACAAATAACAACCTAGTTAAGAAGAAATGGACAAAAATGAGGTGGAGTTGTTATAAATACTGTTGTGGGAAATTATGCACAAAGATGTGCAACCTCTCCCACTATTTTGTAACAGAAAGCAAATGTGATAAACCCAAGTAGATCTCGTAAGCTCTTATTAGTGAAATAAAACAAAATAAAAAACTAAAATAACTTAAAATAAACCAAGGGAAAGAGGGGATGAAAACCATAACAAGAAACCAATGCAAGAACCACTTTAGATTTCCCAATGGTAAAGGAAAAACATGTAGTGTCACCTAGGAGGTGTGAGATTTAAAGGGAATCCAAAAATATCCCTTATGGAGGTATATTTTTTCCACACTAAATGCTAGAAAAATTGAAGAATAAATGGGAGAAACACCTGCCCCTTGGATGAAGGAGGCAAGGGAGCTTAGATAATGTTAATAAATATAGGAAGATGTGGACTATGAGGAAGTTTCAACACAATCATAGAAGAATAAAATTTCTATAGATTTATCCTACAATATGCATGCTCATGGATTCCTTTTATAGGCGAAGAGGTGGTCAAGAAACAACTAGATCCAAATGTGAACCCATTAACTCCATGAACTAGCTCCAAGTTACACAAAGGGGGCTATTTAATGCCACCAAATATGGGAAGAGACAAATTCAAATGCTTGGATATGATGGGCCATTGATTATCTTTCAATGCATGGCTAGTGGTTGAGATCCCACCATTTTGACAGTTGCATAGATATCGAAGGGAAATCCATGCTAGCACAAAATTGGTAATACGCGCAATAACGATCTTGTATTTTGACTATTCTTTGGAATTTATGTACTCATACTGCATCTTGGATATGATGAGGATGTATTTGGTGAGTTTCATGCTATATGTTGATGATCCCTTACTATGAGAATCACAAAAATGTCGCATGTCACATGCCCCAATTTTGTAAAATAATGTTATTTGTTTTAAATTGATTCCTAAGACATTATGATAAATTTAATGCTAAGTTGAAACTGATGACTCGGCAGAGTCAAAAGATGTGGAATGTAATTCTGAATATTTTATTTTTAATAAATAAAAAGTGGAGACAACAGCTTGGGAGAGCTGTTAATAAGAGTGTTACTGGTCAAACTGGTGGAAGGAACTAGATGGAGAGCAAAAGGACAAGTGGCAGCATCCTCAAACACTTCCTATGTTGCAGGTGGCAACTTCCCTACATTTGGGGGTCATGATCCCCCAAGAAAGTGGGATCAGAGCAGGTGGCTCAATTAATGACAACTAACCCAAAAAATACCTAGGCAATCTTATAAAAATGCCCAATGTAGAGAGCTGAGGCTGCTCATATATTTCCCAGGAGAAGAATCATTCAGAGGGAATGCACTTCAAGGAATTCATTGGGAAAAGGGAAAACTGTAAGGAAGGTGTTTGAGGGATAAACTGCAGGAACTTGATCTAATACAGCTTCTTAGCTGAGAGATTTGATTGACGAGTTCAGGATTGGTATTGAGTCTCAGGACTAGTACTTGGTTATTTGCTTCACCTAGTTCCAGCCAGGGAGACCAGAGCAGGCTCAGGGGTCCTAAGGAGTCGTTGTTTGAGCGCTCTCCAGGAGTTGGTAGGGAGGAACGGCCTCCCATTGCTGTTGCCGACCAGCTTTAAGAACAAGTTATGCTATCTACTAATTTCTGTGTTAATATCTGTGTGTGAGTGAATGATACATTTTCAGGTTATGATGTAACTTAGAGGATAGAATATCTTAGCTTGTTTAGTAATGAAATTATTCTTGATGAAAAATAAATCCTACCTGTGTTTTTCCCCATCTGGAGTAATCCAGATTGTACTCTAGCACAGGTGGTGTATTTAAATGAAGAAAGTATGATGTAAATATAAAATAATATGTTAGCTTGATTACTAGAATGTTTTCTTTTATTTGTTATCAGAAGAAATATTATTCTGTACATAGAGTAGCGTTATACCTAGACTGTGAATGTCAGATTATTAGAAAAGGAAAGGAAGTTATATCATACACTAACAGTAGTATGTTTTGGTAAATGAAATAGTTCTCTATACAATATTCACTTCCGTAAACTTTATATCTATTTTGAAACAAAAGGAAAATAAGATAGTAGTTAAAAAGTGTAGTATTAGGTTAGATAAAAATGCCTTTCAGCTCTACAGTTCTTTTCTTTTCCAATTGTAGAATAAATAACTATTGTATTTATAGCAACCAAACTACGAGTAAGGATAGAAAAACCTTGATTTAATTCTAAAGATAAAACTAGTTTGTTTAAGATTTTATTTATGGCTGGTAATGTAAATAATTCATTCATTTTATCTAGCTGAACTTAAACAAGTTCTACAGCTATTAACCTGTCTTTTATAGAATTTAAACAAACACTACAATATATTTTAGAGGAAAGAACATAGTTAATTTGTTATTTCTCTTATTTTATAAATACTAATGTTATAATATAAATAGGGTAACATAGAATACATAAGGAACTTCTTTATAAATTATTTAGTATAGAGAGCATAAGAATATAATAATAAAATATTTTCCCATCTATATACATCATAAATAGATTAAGTATAAAGATAATATATATAATTATAAGAGCAATATTTACTTGTAAGTAAAATAACAATTCTTATAACATTATAATAAGTATCAAGTAAACATGAACTTTGTACTTAAAGATGTAACTATACAGTTACATAAGTACAACTCAAAAACATTAAATTACTTGTTTTCTTTCTGAAAATTAACAAATATAAAATAATATTTACAACCTTATTGGAACAGAGAGAATTAAGGTAAGTTAATATAAAAACAATATACAGTTATCCTAAAACAGGTAACATTAAAATAATTTACAGGGTAAATTCAAATGTATTAACTTGCAAGAAAATAAATTCGCAGTACTTAAACATGCTTGATTCACCGAGCTTAATAACCCATTATACAATATAAGTAATAACAAAAATAATTTACGGTATTATATTGTAAATAAAAAGATAATTTTAAAAACAATAAATACATCTTCACATCGCCAAGTTAGGGTGAAACCCTATTGTATCAAAATTTACAACAGAGGTATCAAACAGAAGAGTTTAAGATCCTTTCTAAAATGCCTCTTGGCTTCTAAGAGATATCAGAGTATGGATTTACTGACCTTCCCTCATTTATACATTTTATACACAAAAACCAGAAGCAAAATCAAAATTTACAGGTCACGGCCTAAGCCGGAAGCCTCGCATAAAGCAAGGGTTTATCATCAACAAAAACAGCGAACCAAGTTAACCCAAGTAAACCAAAACCACAAGGGTTTTGCAGGCCACGGCGACCAACCATCAAATGTCCCATAAGGAACTGAGCAAGGACGAACTGCCATGGGATATGCAAGGCTTACCCATGAGCAAGCAGTTGTCCCAGCCTTGCACCAACCACGCAGAAGGACAAGCTGTCACCTGTGTAACAACACCCACGATATCGTAAGACTTTGCACTTATTTAGACAGAGATGTAATGAAATAGAAGTGTAAGGAAGCAAAGATACCAATATAGTTCTTACCTAAAACTTCATTGAAACGTAACCACCCACAAACAGCAGTGTCGTTACCAACACATGGAGGAACAAATCCTTCATCTGTCACAGGAAGAAGGGAGGTTACCAACGCAACAATGACCAGCGACGGCCAAGAGATGGAGCGACAAGCCAAGCAAGTATATACGCTTGGGCCGCAACTGTTTCTCAACCAAAAGTCCACCTTGCTGCGAAACCCTAAGAACCAACAACTCTCGAGATGCGAAGCCACGACTCTCACTACTGGGCCACAGATGAGTGAGACTTTTACAGTCTGGTGAATACTAAAATGAGCCAGCCGCAAAGGTGAAACCCTGGAGGAAAACAACCAACCTAGCCCAAGCAACGAATAATTTTGTTACAGCTCTTCTCTATCAAGTGTTTAGGGCGAGCTCACGAGGTGCAAGAGAAAAAGAAGCAAGCTGGGAGACTATCAGCAACTAGTTGCAAAGCGACAGGGCAGTCAAAAACACAGTAGCAGAGCGGCCGGAGGCCGAAAACAACGGAGGAAATAACAAGTTTAGGGTTCACCAGTGCCTTTTAACTACACAACGCTTGGCTATGATGAGTCCACGTACACAATCAAATTATTTGCATGCAGTGGGTAATCCCTATAGTCCCGACGTTCAATCAACGAAAAGATTATTATTCCAATCATATGGTGATTCAAAAGTTCCACCATGATCTATACTCTCGGAGTTAACTAAACTTGCACGCTGCAGTTTTAAAGGAGGACTTTAGCAACAAGGTTAAGATTATAACATAGCAAGGATATAAACAAATATGCGACCTAGCACATTATGCAAGAAAAGATGCATATAATAAACGATTATAACTTTGGTAAAGGTTATGCCATTTAATATTTTATAAAAGAAATTCATAAAATTTATTTATGATATAATACCCTTCTTGCTAGATTAATTCTAGTTATGCAATTGAGTATTTATTTATTAAACTGCTAAGTTTGCAAATGAAAAGGTTAAGCCTTATAGTATTTATCACGCTTGTCAATAGGAAACTTTTGATGATTTAATAACAATAACTAGACAATATCTTCCAAGTAAGTTAGATGTAAAAGAACTTAGTTCTTCAACACTAACTTGATCATTTTGATAGCAGTAGGTAGTGATGATATAATTCCTTTTAAGCTTCAAAGCTTTAGAAGGTAGAATAAAAGTATAAAAACTCATTATTGTTTGCACATTACTCTCATATCACAAAAAGTAACCAAAATTTGTCATGACATAAATTGTTTATGGTCATAGTTAAGACAGACCTTTAAACGTAAAACCCCGCCATCCTTAACCTGTGTGTAAAGAAGATTAAAGGTGTTTACACATGATAACTTGGGTAAACATTGATAAGCATCAAAGAAGTTAGTTCACAATAAAAACTATAAATTACAATCTAGAGAGAGAAAGCAACTGTCACCAATACCGTTAGGACAAAATCTCTTTTCTATGGAGCCTTTAAAAAGAATAACGATCTAATAGTTTTACCTCATAAAAGCATTCAAAATTGAATAGCATTTATATTCTTTTACTGAGCTATTATTTTTGCAACGAACATATATCTGTATGCTTTATGATTATTGACAAACAGCACCGGATCTTTCTTACCTGTAAATCTGTAAGAGCAGGTAAACTTTCTGCGTTAGCTCAAAAGCTAAGTAAGCCCCAGAATACCAAGACAGTTCCACCTTGTGGTCGCAAAGAAAAATAAATCATTGAATTGAAAAATAATTATTCTATAAGATAAACATAATCAAGTAGATAATTAAGATTTTGAAATCATTAACATATAACTAATTAAAACAATTAGTTGACTGCATTATTGAATATTATCTGTATTTTCAAAATTTTGAAATTTTTGGAAATTTTGGGATTTTGACATCGCATGTGTGCGAGATTTGGGCATTAACAAAATTATTAAAAGATATTTCATACATACAACAAATTCTTAACAAGGTATTTCATATATTGGACAAATATTGTGATGGTCATTTATTGGGTGAGAAAATACTTAGTGATGTATTTCATGTATTGAGAAAATAGTTGTGTTTGAGTTCCGGTTTCATGACAAGGTTAAGACCACTCATAATATAATATCATCTCATGCTCATTGTTATTTAAAAGACCCAATCCAAGACTTGGAATATTAGGCTTTGTCTCTAGGATAACACAAATAAGTAATAACATAAAGTATATCTTGCATAGAATGTGTGGTAAGGCACACATTGCTTGGGATAAATGCCATCAATTTTCATTTATTTATGTGAAGGTTCTCAACCCTATATCATAATCTGATGGTGGTAAAGCAATATCATTCTTAAAAAATGTTACCCTAGCATTTTGACCCCATTCTTGCCTTGCATGTGAGATCTAACAGTGGAAGTATACGGTTGTGTGGTGTTTTCCCTTGTCCTGTGGTTATGCAAGTTTATTGTTTACGTGAGAATATCCCTCTTCTCTTCAATTTGTGAATGAGGGCAATGATTTGATAAATTGCCAAAAATTGCCAATGGAGTGTGACCCGAGACTTGTGTTTGCTTGGGATCTCATCCTACTTAAAGAAGATAAATTCACCACAAATATTGATTCAAACTCCGTCTATGGAATGGTGTGGGAAAGAGGTGATATCCAACCAAGGATTGACCTGCATATAATTTTGATTGTATGAGATGCATGGTAATGGTCGAAAGTGCAACTAAATTTTTTTCTTCATGCCCACATCTTTGTGTATTGAGTTTTCTCCCTCATTGTGTTTGTGTATGAAGCCATAAGATTTTGCAAGCCCAAACCTAGTTGTCCAAGGTCCAATTTTTTTCCCAATACTCTTTTACTATTTTGTGGTGTCTTTAGTCATGGGTAAGTCATGTGGCTTCAACCCAATAAAATTGTGTACTTATGCTCCTTCATTGGTTGAAATCAATACATATGTTCAAACCCATTTGGACTGTTGTGGGTAATGATATTTAAAGTGTGTAGTCTCTTTTTTATTCATTTTCCCTTTGTACATACTTGTTGACCAAAATTTATTTCTTATAACATCGCAAGCAACTCATTTACATTTTGATGTTGACTTAGGTATTGAGTTTGTTGGTGATGGGTTTATGGGTTTTCTCACACATTTGGAAGTATCATTGGCATTGTCATTTTTAAGTGTATATCATTATATAGGACATCATGGTAATTCCCTTCTCTTGATAGTAGGGTTTCAGAGGAAATTATGAGGATTTCATTGTCCAATGCATGTGTGGAACAATTTTCTCATTACCTCATTGCATGGGGTTGAGCTAGACCTCTATTTTAAATCCCTTGCTTGTGCATATAGTTTTTTTATGATTGTGTGAGTGTTATAATTTGGTATGTGCTTTGTTTCTACTAAATGGACAAGGGCATGATAGGCTCATATATGTGAGGTTGGGGGCCCAGTATTCAATGATGTTTACACAAATTTTAATTGTTGTATGGATGCCCAACATTGGTGAAGATGTTGCATATATTTTTGGTTTGGACTATACTCACCCACAAAAATTTATGTTTACATATATATATGCTTGGAATTGTTTGAAATAGATTCATGCACAATGTTAGAATATGTAATGATGACTTATGTGGTATATTGGTAAAATATCATTTAAAGGCATAAAATAACTCTAATATTATAAAATAGAGTTATCCCACATGCATCATTGTAATTATATCCTTTGTAGCCATTCTCTATATAAAGAGGTGTAAATTCATTTATCCCGCATGTGTTATGGGATGTATTGTAATCCAAACCTATTGGTATATAAGAGAGATGAAGGAGACCCTTTTGGGTATGTGTTGATTGTAGTTCATCACACATCACATGGGGTTTATGTCATTTGTACACACATGATTGTGACGTGATTGGGTGATGGAGCTTGATGTGATGCCTATGTGAGGATGCCATGTAATCTTGGAGATCTATTTTCAGAATAATGGAAGATGCAACCCTTCTCGTGGATGTAGCCCATATTGGGTGAACCACGTATATTGGTGTTCTCTTGTTGTTCTCTTTTTCTCCAATTTTATTTCATGCTTTATGTTTCTTGGTAGATAGAAGGATAGACTAGTAATGTTTTCCATATTTTATATTGTGTTATGATATTATTTCATATGTTCACAATATTCTAACACACAGTTGTTTGGTTATATATGATTGTACATACATAGAGTGTTAGTTGTGAGCATATATTCCTAACGTGGTTTGTAAATGCTTGAGTGATCGTAATCAAGTTCAAGTACTAAATGTGGTTTTAGTATGATAATAAAATTGGATAAGTGTTGGAAAAAAGTATATTGTTGTTTGATTGATAGGTAAAACCATCTTTCAAATCTCAAGCATGTGCATCGTTATGTTGATGGTTGGAAAATTCCCTCATTTAAATAATTAGCTCGAAGAATGTGGATATTACCTATTGTATATTGAGATACACACACATAGCCCGGTGGGTTACCTCAAGTGGTTGAGCATTGTTTATGCTAGCAGAAGGTCTCGGGGTCAAATCCTTGGGTGGCTATACGAAGGCCTCACTCGATGTCCCCACTCGATTAGGCCACGTAATCAGGGCCGACAGTTTACCTTGGGTACCATCCTAAAATAAATGGGGAAGTACCTGAGGGTTTCCCGAGCGTTGTTCCTTGTAAAAGAAAATGAGATACATACACATAGTTTCCTCTTGATTTGCAATTGTATATATGCATGCAATTTGTTGGAAACATTGTTGATGTCGAACACTTGATATTTGAATAATAAATTAACATTTTCTTTCCAAGCCTTGCATACATAATTTGTTCATTTGACTACATTTCTAGATTAATTGTTGGTGCACATATTTTGTTGTCCATTTTTTTAAAAGTGTAAGTTGTATGCATAATATTCTATAATATTTATGGGCATGTGTGTTATCTATGTTTTAGTTCCACATTTGCATGTTATGTCTTGGAAAGGAAGATCAAGCATTTTATATGTATGGATGGGAGTTTGAAGCATAGCCTGCTTGTTGTTGGGTTAATTTATTCATTGTTTGAACTCATATATGCTTATTTTCTCCATTTAATATGACGTCCAAATTAAAGTGCTACCTGTATATATCATTTTATGTTGGATATGACATTACATGCTTCCTTTGAATCGAAGGGCATGGTGTTGCATGATTTTTGTTATGTGATCAACATAGTATTAATCTAGGTGTATGCATACTATTGCTAAGTACTTGGGGTATATGT
>LPNX010843510.1:63189-77575 GCA_001517045.1 Pseudotsuga menziesii | reverse complement strand
TGAGTCATTTGAGTCTGTATGTAACCATTCATAGAGAGAACAGAGAGGGAAGGATATATTGGAAGAAAGGCAACATAGAGATAGACCAGAGGTCTAGAAAAGACCTCGCGCTGCATATGCAGTGCAACAGACTGTGCTAACTTCCCTCGAGATATATAATAGAAGCACAGTTTGGTGGACGTAACTCCCATCCCGGGGGTTAACCACGTTAAATCTGCGTGTTATGTGTTGAATGAATGTGATTGTATTTGCTTACTGTTACTGGCTATTATGCATGTAATGTTAGTTGCCGTAGATGAGTGTATGTATTGTTCCGCTCATGATAATGCAAGAGGATAAAGATAAGTTGAAGCATTTTAGTAGGCTGTTTAAAGACTCCTTTACGTCTGTCTCTAATGACCAGTTACTCACAATATACTTCTGAGAAGTAGAGTTTCGCACATCGGCACAGTCAACGTTAAGAGCACAAAGTCGTAGTGGTAAGATATCGCAGAGAGGCGGTATCGCATTGGCAGAGGAGCTGCGGTGTGCGATACTGCAAGCTGAGGGCTTAGCGTTGAGGAGAGGATGGGTGTTCCGCGGTGCGCAGAGATGCGGTAAGGTTGGGAATATTGTGAGTAAGTGGAAGTAGTGCGACGCGAGAGGAAATCGTGCGACTTGAGCGGGGTTAAGCATCGCACAAGTAAAAAGTCCTGCGAGTAGAAGGGGACGTGCGATGCGCGGAGCTAGTTGATCTAGTGGCGCGCAGGAGTAAGAGAGAGAAGAAGTAGGATGAACAGAACCTGGTCCAAGACACTTGAGTCTTGGCCAACCCATTAGATTCACTTCAGGTGAGACTTCAGATCGCTTCGCGGTCTGTCGCCGAAAGGGCCAGTGAGTTTTGGGTGTTGTTGATTAATTATAGTAAACCCGGGTCTGCCCATGCAATCAACAGACACTCACTTTTTCAATCTTTGGATGGGTAGAGGAATTGGAAGTAAAACTAGAGCAAAATGATGGGAATGTGGGGAGTTATTTTCTTTGAAAAAAGAATTAGGATTGATTCTATCAGCATCTTTGGTAATTTGAAGGTTTTGATTGAATGGCTAAAGGGAACTACTCTCTACAGGTTTCTTAGCTGAACCAGTGGGGAGGTAGAGTCAAGTATTTGATTGAATCGTGATTGAATCATTCCATCAAATATATTCATGCATATTTATAGATGTTTCAATGAAGAAGTGGACAGGTTATCTAAATTGGCTATGCAAAGCAGGGTAGGGCTTATGCATGTTAAATAAATTTTGGAAGAATCCTTGATTTTTGAAGGGTTTCTTGACATCTTATCAGGGATATTCCTTTTTGTCCTTCAAGATTGTTAGTATGATTTGTTGGTTTGTATCTTCAGTAAGTTTCCGTAAGGGTTTAGATAGAAAGACTCTGGTATTTTATATGCTTTGTAGCCTTCTAGTGTTATAGTAATATCTAGTTATTTGATATGACTTAGTCTTAAGGTTGTAATATTGGAATCCTTGTGATGGAAGCTTTGTAAAGACTATGTTTTCTTTGTTTCCTATGAATAGCAAGAAAGCTGTTTTTTTTCATTGAAAAAAAAGGTTCAATCACAAATAATAAAAAATAGATTTTTATGTGGATTTCTGTAAAATTTTGGATAAAAAAATGTTACTTTGTAAATATAATGGAATAAGCTAAACTTTATACCATTTGCAGTTCTCCTGATTACCCATGGAGCGCCTCTATTATGCAATTCTAACAACCCAAAAGTGTCAATTTCAAACAGATTTTTACCTAAAAACTTCCTCAATATTAAGTACAAATAATAAAAAGTTTAACTTAAAACCTTTCATTTGGTTATCTAATAATTAAAAGGACTTATTATTTAATATCTTGTTATATCTAATCATATCTTATGAGTTTATAAAACTTTGTTAATAATTCACATCTTAACTTTTTAATTGTAATAAGCTATTACTTAATCCAGCATAAGTGCACGACTTGGAAGAATACACAAGTCTATTTTGATAAGAAGCTACTTGTACAACTTGAAAATAAAATCCTGAAAATAGAGAGCATGATGCATGCACCTTATTAATATTTTGTTTGATCTCCATATAATCTTGTGAGATATACTCATATCTTATAATAATGAGTTATTTAAAATTGTGTTAATAATTCTTCTCTTAACCTACTCACTTTTAAATTGTAATACGATGTTGCTTGACCCAGCATTCATTATTTAATCTTGAAATAATTGCACGACTCTGAAGAATAAACAAATATTCATTAAGAACTTCTTCTTCTTCTTTTTTCCAAGAAAAAAAAGCGTAATTTCATTCATCTTTCGAGATCAAAATTACATTTTAAAGTTTCACTAAAACGTGAATACCAATAACCAACAAGTCGGTTCCAATAGAGAGACTGCACAGTCTTCTGTGATGTATAATATAGGAGAGCATACGTAGATGCCTTTTCAAAATTATATGTTCGGTTCATTTACAAATTTGTTGTAAGGAGTCTTAAGACTGAATATAATTCTGCATAAAAACAACTGAAATAAAGTTCTTATCAGAACTGTCAAAAAAAACACATAGACCTGTCAAAAAGGACCTGTCATATAGACCTGTCAAGAATATACCTGTCAAATAGGCCAATCATAGAAATGTCAAAAAATATATAGACCTGTCAAAAATCAAAATTGTTCTATGAACAGCCTGTGGTAATATGACTGCATTCTGCCATTAAATGTTTCTTTCACCATCCATGAACCCTCTGCTAGCGGGAGCCCTTCCTTGGAAGCTTTGTCCACTTCTTTGTTGTTTTCCCTGTATACATGTCAGTAGGTAAAGGAGCCAAATCGTAGGAGGAGCTATCGAATAGAATAGATAACATGTGCTAATCTCAAATGCCTACACTCTTGAGTCTGATTGATCCAGTTTATTACATTCATTGAGTCACCAAGAATATTAAGAGCAGTGCACCCTTTTTCTACAGCAAACATCAGAAGAAGCTTGAGGCTCATTAACTCAGCAAAATTATTTGTGCCCCCCCCAAGTCCCATAGACAAAACAAAAAAATGTGACTCTGTTAAGAAAAGGACTACTCCACCTCCACAAGAATTGTTTTGGGCTTCCCCATCAAAAAACGCCCACGGGGTTGTTCTGTCTATTTCCACCTCTAAAATCCTTCGTTCTCTTATATCCCTTATATGAACCGGATAAGAATTAAAGAAACCCACAGACATAGCACCTGTGATAGCCATCGTTCTTGGAGTCTCTTTAAAAATGGCCTTGTTTCGAGCGAGCCAAATCCCCCAAATGACTAGCAAAGGTAAGATTTTATGTTGTTTTTGTGGTGTCCTCCACCACCAAGAGTCCCAGGCCACCCCTACTGTATCCCCTTCCCACTGGAAAATGAAGCCAACCAGCTTGGAAACTTCCCTCCAGACTTCAGTCGAGAAGGAACATGTAAGAAACAGGTGATGAGTCGATTCCAGCTCCTTTTTACATAACACACACCAACACGGACCCTGAAATGATCGCTTCTGAAGCATGTCCCAAGTGGGTACCTTATTGTTTAGTACACACCACATAAACATCTTGGTTTTTGCTGGACATTTTAGTCTCCACAGAGGCCTCCACCACCAAACTTCTTCCCTTTGATCCATTCCTGCACTTAGGAATAAGTACCCAGCCTTTGGAGTATATACCCCCCCCGGATCAATCTCCCACACCAGCGAGTCTTCTTGTTCAGAGAGTATAATATTTGCCCGGTCCATATCCCTTAAGTAAAGTTCTAAAAAGCCAGTTGCCCGATCCCCCAACCCTAAGGAGTTCGCCCTTCTCCAGAATTGAGTCCATGGTTCAGCAGGCCTTGGATCGGCTAGATGGTTAAGAGTAGTGATTCCTCTATGTCCTAATGCCTCAATGACATCAATAGGAATAATATGTTGTTGAGTGTTACCCGGCCAAGGATCCCTGCCAATCAGAACACTTTCCCCATTTCCAACATCCCACACAAGATTGTTTTCGATCAGATGGAAGGATTTTACAATCGCTTTCCAAATCACCAAGCCCCCTAAGTGAGATTTCCTGGGATTTCTGATCCAATCTAGAAGGATCTCTCCAGGAAGATATTTCTGTTTTATCACCCGAGTCCACAGACTACTAGACTTCACCAACCTCCACCCTCCCTTAGCAGCCAAGGCTTTTGAAAATAAAAAGATGTCCTTAAGGCCCCACCCTCCTAGTCCTTTTGGGACTGCAATCCTTTTCCAATTAACCCATGGAGTAGTCTGATATTCCTTTTTTCCACTCCATAGAAATCTAAAGCATATCCTCCTAATCCTTTCAAGAATCCCTTTCGGGATCCAGGATAAAGACATCCAATACACCGGAATTGCCTCCAAAACAGCTTTAACTAACACTAATCTTCCTACTCTAGAAAGCCACTTGTGGCTCCAGACCATAAGTCTCTTCTCTACCTTCCTTACCAGCCAATACCAATCCTGTTTCCGATACAGATTTGCTTTCAGGGAGAAACCGAGGTACTTTAACCCATCATCCAGGCCTGTTGTATTAAAGGGAAAGGATCTTGTAAGTTCAGCCTCCTCTTCCAGTCTTAACATATGAGTTGTCAAAGAAGATTTGCCATTATTAATCTCCATACCTGTGGCCTTTGAGAAGAGTTCCAATATCTCCTGAAGAACTCTAGACTCACCTCTAGTGCCAGAGCAGAAGATCAGAATGTCATCCACAAAGAGTAGATGTGTAATATTTAGATTCGGAGCTATCTGAATCCCAGAGAAACGACCTTCTGCTTTGGCTGCTCTTAAATCCCTGCTTAGACCTTCTGCAACCAAAAGAAATAGGAGCGGAGACAATGGGCAACCTTGTCTTAGACCTCTCTCAACATGAAAAAAGGGAGAGGCCGCTCCATTTATCAGCACAGAAAAAGAAACAGTGGTTATACAAGACATAATCCATCTTATGAAGTTGATGCCAAAGCCTAGATGGGTTAGAAGCAACCACAAATAAAGCCAACTAACTTTGTCATATGCCTTAGAAAGATCAATTTTGAGAACAGACCCCTTCAGCCGTTTGGTATTTAAACTATGAAGACCTTCCTGAGCTACCCCAATAGCCTCATGGATCTGACGGCCTTCCAGAAAGCCAAACTGATCAGCTGAGATTTGTTCTGAAAGAATAGCTTTCATTCTTAAAGAAATTACTTTTGAGATAATCTTATAGACACAGTTACACAAGGAGATTGGTCTAAAATCATTGAGAGAGTTTGCATTATCTGACTTTGGAATGAGAGCTATAAAGGTTGAGTTGAAACTGGTTGGGATCCAGCCAGACGGCTGTGAGTCTTCTATCACCTGCAGAAGATCCTGCCCCAGGATATCAAAGAGATCCAGGAAAAAATCAATCGTCCATCCATCTGGCCCTGGACTTTTATCTTTCTGAAAACTTCCCATAGCCTCCTTGAGTTCTTCTTTCGATACTTCCTTCATGAGATCCCTATTTCCAACTTCATCCACAAAACGTGGAAACATCTGTGCCAATCTAACAACCTCTTCTATTGAGGCCTGTAGTGGGGCTTTGAACAAATGTTGAAAGTGATTCACCTCGCATCTGGCCTTTTCTTCAAAGGATACATGGGAAGTACCCTCCTCATCCTGCAGGCTCCAAATGGTATTTTCCACCTTCCTACCTCTGGCATAAGCATGAAAAAATTTTGTGTTATCATCCACACATTCCAGCCAAATAGCTCTTCTTTTAAGTCTCCACGCCTCCTCTTTTTCCAAAAGAAGAGTATTACGCCTGCCCTCCAACCTACTCAAGACCTCCTTAGACTCTTGTGTTGAAATACCACCTCCTTCTCCTTCATAGATCACCAGTAGTTCTGCTTCTACATTCTTCAGCTCGGCATCTTCTCTGCTTCTCTTTGCTGCTGCCCATTCCTTGATAAACACTTTAAGTCTTTTAATATTGTCTGCAAACTGAATGGCAGCCGATCTTTCATTTTCCCCCGCAATAGGGTTCCAATGTGTAAGAAAGAGGTTTTTGAAAGTCTCGTCCTGGAGCCATAATTTATTGAATTTTAAAGGGCTCGGGGGATTGATGGACCCCTTTTTTATTTCAAAGAAGATAGGAAAATGATCAGAAAGTCCCCCACTGCCCACCCATTGTCTAACTAAGAACAATCTGTCCACCAACTGCTCTGCTACCAAAAAACGATCAATCCTTTTAGCCACCCTAGCATCCCCACTTCGATTGTTTCTCCAGGTAGGCTTTATTTTAATAGGCTCAATATCCAACAAACCCTTCTCCACCAATTTCTAAACAAAGTAACCCGCCAAGGAGTCCACCTAAGCATGAGGACCCTAAACCTCATTATGCCCCAGCGAAAAATTAAAATCCCCACCCAACACAACCGAGTCACCATTCACCATAGGGTTTTGAAACAGGGAGTCCCAAAAATGGGCTCTGTTAATGTAAGGCCTGTAGACATTAACCACAGAAAGGGACATCCCCAACTCTTCAGAGAAAACCTCAACTCCTAACACGGCCTCTGACCCCTAGGAGTTTATCAACTTCACACATCTATTCATCCAACCCACCGCCGATCCCCATGAACGTCCTCTTGCATCCAAAGTCACAAAGGACCATCCAGGTATCCAGATTTCCAGCCTCTCCTGGATCACCTCTCCTACTCCTAAAGTCTCTTGTAGCAAAATCACATCCGGCTATTCAAGAGTAAGCACCCTGATGAAGGCTGATTTCTTGATAGGCCCAGCCAGACCCCGACAATTGAAAGACATGAGCTTCATGTTCGACGTTTCTGCATGGTCTTCTCCACTCTAAGGGCCTTTTCAATCAATAATTGTTTTCCTTCCAAGAGATCCTCCTTGGCTCTGGACTGTGCTTTGAAAATATTTGTCTTTCTGCCCCGACCTCTTCGCACTGTCGAGGTACTTTTACCCAGCCCAGAAGAAGGCTTGTTACAAGACCTTAAAAAATATCCCGAATCCGTAGAATCTGGAGGAGAGGGACAAGACTCCTCAGAAAGAAAAGTAGGGTCAGGTTCCAAGGCAACAGAGGAGGGCTCTTTCACAGAAGGTAGTGGGTCTGGATCAAGGGCAGAAAAAGCAGTAGCAGGAAGTGTACCCAAACCCGGAATGGCCTCAGCTAAGATAAAGGGGGCAGGAAGAGGCAAAGAGGGGCCAACCTGACCCGAGAGGGAGAGCTTCCTCAGTCCTTCTACCCAATCGAAGCCTAGAAAGGAAACATTATTCAAGAACAAATTAACATTAGACAAGAGAGGTAAAGAGTGAGTACCCGGGCCAGACTGATCCCCAGGAGCAATACCATTTACTGGAACTGAGGAAAGAACTGGCGGCTCTGAAGGCCCAACGTCCACCACCGGGTCGGGATAAAGCAAATCTTCACTAGGCGGAACGCTGCCCAATTCATCCGCAGAGGTTTGAGTAGACCCAGAGGACACAGAAGTCTTCTCAGTGGGCCCTTCACGCATACCCGACACACCATTCCTTCTACTTCCATTGTGGGTGCGCACCGGCATAGAGCAGGCCGAAGCCGGATGCCCATAAACATGACATCGTCTACATCGAAATGGGACATTCTCATAATCCATTACTTGTGGAATGATCTCCGGCCCCCATTCCAGGTTAATAGATTCAGCCAAACCCTCCCTGAGATTTATATTCACCAAAATTCTGGCGATTTTCTTCACATTAGTTTCTAAAAAGGATAAATCTTCCTCCAAGAAGGTCCCCAAAATATCACCAATCCGCCTGAAATGATACATATCCCAGAAATGGAGAGGAAGCGCTGGCATTCTCACCCAGATAGGAACTACATCCACCCTTTCTTTGCTTGCATCAAACATAGGGTTCCAAGGTTTCAAAAGGACAGGTGAATGGTCGATATGCCAACTTCTATTCTGAATCCATCTAAGGTCCTCTTCCTTCGACAAATTGATCGTGAACCATCCTCTGTTCAGCATCTCAACCACCGGAACATAACCAAGCTGATTGCCCCAAGAAGCTGCAGCCCAGTCCTGAACGGTTTTCTCTACAAAATATCTCCCCATAACCCTCCCGACCAGTGTACACTTTGCCATCATCAGCACACAATCCCAAGCTAGATCTTCTCCCACCGCATAATTTCGAACCTGCTTCATTTTAATCCAATTCCTCCGACGTCTCTTTGATGTTCCACTATTCACAGCTTGCCTCACAATAGAATCACCCGAATCCCCTACACCTCCAGCTGAGATGTCCCTTCTAGGAGATCCATACCCTCGTTGCTCCGCTACATCCAACGGTACCCGCCACTCTTCCTCCGAAGTTTCTCCACTAGAGCCCTTTCCCTGCAGGATCTGTCCATCCACCCCATCCATTGTCACCTGCTCAGAGCCCTTCACTGCCTCAAACCCTACCTGAAAAACTGAGACCGGGAACCCTAGGTTCCGGGAAAAGGGTGCTCCGGCTTCCTTCCAGCTCGAGTTCCCCAACAAATCGTCAGGCAAGTGAGAAGAGGGATCCACATGAGGTTCAACCGGTAACTGCACCACCGGTGAGAAAACAAGAAAATCAGACGGGGACGTTACGCCTTCCAACCCCAACGACATAAAACTAGCCGAATCTAGAACCTCCTGACTCAGTCTAGGGATTTCCACCACCTGCTCCATCACCCCTCCACCTGGCACATCCCAAATGTCAGAGCTCTCCAACCTGTCACTAGAATAATCAACAGCATCCAAATCCTCCATTACTGCCAGGAAGGAAAACCGTAACAGTCAATAAAACCTTCAAACTTCTTCACACATCAAAAAACTAAACCACCTTGCCACCGACATAGAAAGCAAACCGCCTTTTCAAACACCTTCAAACAAGAAACCACGGCGCAGGAGATTGAGAGGAACTGGCTTGAAGACAGACCCCTAGCCATAGCTAGAGGCCTTGACCAGCCGTACCCTCTCTCTAACAACCTATTCCATAGCCATCACTTCAACCCAAACCCTCGTCCAGGACCTCGGGCCGATTCCAGGAGACATTTCACCGTCCATTCTTCATCATCAATTAGACTATTCGTTAAGAACCTATTTATGAAAGCTGAAAATAAAATCCTTAAATTAGAAAGCATTATGCACTCAAGTTACTCATATTTGTGAATAGTTACCTGTTTTTTTCAAATGGAAAGATCCATCGGAAACCCAGCAATACTTCCCCACATTAGTGGATGGTAGAAGTGGTAAACCGCCAGCCATCCTGGCAGAAGGCCTAACCCCAGAGGACTCAAGGCTCGAACCCGTGACCTCCCCCCGAACCGAGAGAGTGTGCGCACGTCTTACCAATTGAGCTAACCCTTAGGGCTAGTTACCCGTTATACTACTCTCGACCATTGTGAACGTTATTATACTTTGTATTAAGATGCATGGTGCATGGTTTTTCGATTATTAGTGTGGATCTATTTTAAACAAACAATAGTAAGATATTTGATTGCCGTTGGTGCATTACATTTAGATTATTGATAAGATTAACTAAAGTGTAACAAGTGTATAATAGAAATTTATTTTATGGTGGTCATATTTTGTTATATTTAAATATATGTTTTAATTAAGATTTAAATAAGTTTTAGTTAAGAATTTACTATTTAATTATTTATAAATCTATAATTCACTAAACTAAGTGGTTAGATACACCTATTAGTGTTTAAACACTTGTGACGGAAACAACTTTTGGTTGAAACTTTATAAAAGAGATATTTGTGAGTCTAAAACTCATGTTATAAATAACACTTTTCATTAAAGGGTAAATGTAAACAACATTCACTAAGGTAAATCTTGAGAAGATGTATGACTAAATAAAACTTCCATTAAACCATAAACTATGGATTTATATAATAATAATAATAATAATCTATTTAACTGCTAAAGTCTACAGAGGTGTACATACACTACCCTCCTCTAGAATTGAACCCGTGACCTCCTAAGAGGAAACGCATGCTCTTAACCATTAGGCCCACTCATGCTGTACAAAGAACTATAGGCCCTATATATGTTGTTGCCGCATAACAAAGAACTATAGCTGTAAATTTACAAAGATGTAAATCACATTTTTCATTGACTCTCAACACTTTCAGAAAACACACAAGCTTGAGCTTCAAACTCTTCATAGAGTTCTTTCTTCTTCTCCGCACTTCTCTTCTCTGTGTCTCTCTATGTGTGTGTCTCTCTCTATCTGTCTTTCTATATCTACATATTTACGATCTTCTTTTTCTTATAAAAAAACTTCGATCAACTTACATTAAAGAGTGCAATAACTAGATCTACCTAGAAACTTAGCTTCAGCATTTAATTCGATTGTATATAAGATACCATAACTCTTCAAACTGACTTGTTAAGCAACAGAATCAGATGATGTGCTATTCCGATCAACCAATAATTTTGTGTTCATCAAATTGCAATTTTGAATAAAAAAATCTAAGCACCTTAAATACTAAATTCTACAATTCCAATAACTTATATATACTATTTTAACCAGATTTCAACCCAAAAAATGATAAACAAATTCCACACTTTAAGTAAAAATTCTAGAATTCCAACAAACAAACAAATTTTATATATATATATATATATATATATTCCAAAATCTTGAACTAATAACTCATTTTAATTATAAATGCTAGCTGCTGGTGAAAGTGAATCCCTAAAATAAAAAAATTGAAATAAAATATCATATGTATCACTTTCAGATTATAAATCAATTAATTTTTCGCTGTCATGAACCGATTCAATGTTGATTATACGATCGTTTGAACTTTAATAATATATATATATATATATTCCAAAATCTTGAAACTAATAACTTATTTTAGGAATAAATGCTAGCTGCTGGTGAAAGTGAAACCCTAAAATACAAAATTGGAATAAAATATCAAATGATGTCTTATGTATCACTTTCAGATTATAAATCAATTAATTTTTCGCTGTCATGAATCTATTCAATGTTGATTATATTCGATCGTTTGAACTTTAAATATGGTTCATTATCTCGGGCTTTTCATGCTCTGCTTGAGTGCTGTAAAAACGGGAGACAGTAGTCTAAATGAGAGTACAGATCATTTTGAAGTATGGCAAAAGGAGGATCTAAAGGAAAGGCGGAGTATAAGGATCCCTCTCCTTCTCCACTTCTAGACGTAAACGAATTCAGACTCTGGTCTTCTACAGGGCCATCATCGCAGAGTTCGTAGCCACCTTTTTGTTTGTGTATATAGCGGTTAGCACAATCATCGAGCAAGCCAATGCGAACCGTCTGTGCGGCGGGGTGGGCACCCTGGGTATTGCCTGGGCCATTGGAGGAATTATCTTCGTTCTAGTTTATTGCACTGCTGGAATTTCAGGTTTTGATTTCTTTCTTCTAAATTACAATGAGTATAATTAGTTAATTTAACATTTAAGTATTAAGAATAAGATATTTATTAATTTGTGGTCAGTGAACAATTTAAGTGTTATGAACAAGTTGTTCTGTTATTTCTACTATTTGTGAGTAGTTGTTGTTTATGACTTTGTTGTGTATCTATGACCTACCTTTTATTTGTGGTGGATGAACAATTTAAGTGCTATGAACAAGTTTTCTATTACCTGTGGGTAGTTGTTGTTTATGACTTTGTTATGCATCCATCGCTTACCTTTTATTGGTGATTGATAAACAATTTAAATGCTATTAAAAAGTTTACTTGTGTGCATGTAATATTGTTAATAAATCATGGTGAAGAGCTCAAGGCCAAGGCCCTACCATGGATTTAGTTTTTTATGTATCTGCAATTAAAAACTATACATATGGTTATAGTTGTTAGAATATAATCCGTTAGGGATTATAATATTGTAAATAAATAAATAGGAATAGTTGGAAGCCGAAAAGGCTGGACTGAAGGTGAAACACAACCGTCACATGAATGTATAAATGAATGCTTAGCCATGAATAGAATAATCAATCGGGAGTTATTACCAACAAGTGGTATCAGAGCAGGGTTGTCTGCCATAACTCCTGGCTGCCATTCTGCTTGCCAGTCCATTGCCAGACTGCTCCATCAGTTTGTCAGTCGAGTAGCATGCATTGTCTGCATTACAATCCCTTCATGATTGAGTTTGTATGCTGCAAACCCTAATCCAGACGCGTTTTGTATGTGTATTATTCTGCTCAAACGTTTGAATTAGCTTGCTTTCAATAGAGCGATACCTAACCCTAATTCTGAATTAAAGCGGCTATTGGTTCTCCTCACCAGGAATCGATATAGCTTCACGAACCCTCCGCCCAGCCTTTTCACGCGCTGCAGAATATAGTGCTGCGAGCTGTGAGTTTGATTCCAGTGCAGCGATCTGTGAGTATTATTCTGCGTAGTATTGGAGAATGATTATTTTAAAATCTGGTGTTCACATAAGAGTCGACCCAATCGAGTAGTGTTTAAATTCGAAGGTGGTTTCCACATGACATGTGATGCAACCCTCCATACAACGCTGAGTAGCACTGTTGTGGAGAGTTCTTTCCTTGAAGAGTAAGAGATCGATTACAGATGGAGGAAATCCCATTGATAACTTTGAACTCCGTACCATTAATAAATGAAGCTGATGCGTTGAGACTGACGTATTGAAGACTGCTGGCTCTTGGTTGTCCTCATCACGCCTAGATTCACCACGACCTTCTGAAAACCTGCACGTTCCTCCAAAGGCTGCGATTTCTGGAATAGAGGATGCGTTGTGGCTGAGGCTGCGATTTCTGGAGAATGCTGGTGTATACGGGCCACTTCCAGAGAATCGATGTTGGAAATTGGAGAATCGATGTGAAGACTGCGACCTGTTGGAGAATCGGCGTTGGAGAAGTTGCGACCTATGGGCAAGACCATTAAGAAGTTGAAGAGCTGTCTTGGCTGGTGGAAAGTGCTGCCTGAGTGGAGCTGATGATCAAGTTGATGAACGCCCTCTGTGAGAAGTCTGCGTGAGATTACTGTGACCTCCTCCTTCTGCTGCGTCTGCATATTATTTTAAAGACTGCAATGCAATATTGGAGCGGAGTATATGCATTGAAGTATATATGCTTTTGAGACTGGTATTCAAGCTTCTGTGCATGATTCCATGACCGTGGATGGAAGCAACGCCTTTCACCAGCTGTGTTCCACATCGTGAAAATTGACGGCGTTGCAGGCGCTCTGGGACAGAAACTGTAAAATTGCGATCTCTTTGAGAGAAGTGACAGGAACTCCTCGAACACTATCAATGCAAGCAACCTTGAGAGTCACCTCCTCGCCTGTTTCCCGCACTACGCCCTTGTAAATCGTTCCTTCTATATCATCGTCTAGCTTCTGGTGATATATGTTAAAGACGGGGACTGATATATCATAGATATATTGAGTGACTGATATATGCGTTGATTTATTGCATTGAAGAGCCTGCGTTGGAGATTAATATAATGCAACCTGAAGCCTGTGTGTGCCTGCCGTGAAGCTGTACCTGCGTGAAGCCTGTGCAGCTGTGCAAATCTGATCTATGAATGGAGACTGAGCCTGAAGCTGCGTTGGAGATTGAATGAAAGCTGCCTGCGTGAAGACTAGTGAGAAGACTGCGTTATGAAATAGCTTGGAGGGAAACCCTAGTTTTCTGAATAGAGTGGGGTTGGAGTTTAAGAAATGTGGGCCTTAGAGATGCTTAGTATCATTGACATCTTTATTTCAAAGTCCATTTAAAGGTACCAAGTATAGTTTAACTAAAATCATATGGATCTTTATTTCAATGTCCTCTTATGGTAGGGCATACATAGCTTTAAGAGTATATATGCGTGAAGTTTTTTTTCTAGAAAATGTATGCAAATATGTTCATGTGTGTGCATGAATAATATGGCTGTTGTATGAGCCTGAGATTGTTGAATATATATATTGCTTGGAGTCTGGAAATTTTTTATGATTGCTGCTGTATACATGCTGCTGAACTTGTGGAGCTGCCTACTTATCAAGCGAGCCTGTGTTGCTACAGCCTGCTAAAGACCTACTTGAAGAGCGATCTCAATATTCAAATATTCTGATATTGAGACTGATATATTTTGTATTGAAGAAGCCTGTAAACTTGCATTGTATTCACCTTAGTAGAGACTGTAGACATGCAAGGTTATTATTTTTTTCTATTTCTCTTTGTCATATCAAGTTCATTATTGTAAATTACACTAACAGTTGTAAAGATGCACTCTTTGGCATCTAGTATTGGTGCTGCCTTAGCTGGCAAAGACCAATCCAAAGACCCTTCCAAGGGAAATTGCAGCAAGAGAGGCAGAGGGGGCAGAAATAACTCAAGAAAAAGATCAAAGTGCAAA
>LPNX010843510.1:26058-60377 GCA_001517045.1 Pseudotsuga menziesii | reverse complement strand
TCCACAAATGATCAAGTTGCAGACATCTTCACCAAAGCGCTTGGACGAGAAAAGTTTGAAAGGTTCAGAAACATGCTCAGACTTACGAACACCCCTTCGTATTAAGAGGGGAATTGTTAGAATATAATCCGTTAGGGATTATAATATTGTAAATAAATAAATAGGAATAGTTGGAAGCCGAAAAGGCTGGACGGAAGGTGAAACACAACCGTCACATGAATGTATAAATGAATGCTTAGCCATGAATAGAATAATCAATCGAGAGTTATTACCAACAATAGTGCTAGCCATACACAATATAAATTGTGACATCATGTAAAAATGCAATTTAATAAAAATACATACAACTAGTTATGCAACCCAAACAAAAGAAATGGTGGCATGATTTCACAACTAATGGGGAGGAAAATTATTCAAAATCTTGAGCCAATAGTGTAAAGCCAAATGTCAATGAGAAAACCCATAACTCTCAACTACCCATTTTGTCTTATGCACCCAATCATTTAATTCTTCCAGTAGTTGGTTGAGGTAGTTAATGCATTGGGGAATATATGGCAGTCAAAATTCGTATTGGGGCAAGCCATCAATCTGGAAAATCATGTTTTTGCTTATTGAGCAAGTAAATACCCAGAAATGCATGCCCATTCCATTCTTCATTCACCTTTTCCTCTTCCTCACCCGAGCTACCTAGGAGTTTCCTTCACGTTTTTTTGTCGTTTTCCTCATTTTCCATGGCTGGGAAATCTGTTTTTGGTGTTGCACAATGGATGGGAGAAGAGATTCACGATTTGGGTGTTTAGGGAGGTCTGTGTTTTCTCCTGCAATGCCCAAGAATGTTTTCTGAAATCGAATTGCTCGCCCATGGTTGATTTCCTCATCTACCATTTTTGTTTTTGGTTCTCAATAAGTTTTTCTTCATGCCCAACATTTGTATTTTTTGTTATGTGCACCCTTGTTTTGGTCTGTAAGACTTAGGAGTGGAAGAGGCCTGGAATTGACTTGATAAACCTAGTGAAGAGAGAAGGGGATACTTCCTTGTGTTAGGTGTGTAGGTATTGTGGAGACCAAGATAGATAGATCTTGTGGTGGTGTCCATAGCTATGCTTGAGGGTTGATGTGTATTTGGCTATGTCTGAGCATGTTGTTCCCTAGTTCCTTGTGGAAATCATGCCCAACTCGGGGATGGAAGTGGTGCTCAGAGATTGATGAGCACGACTGAACTATGGTTGGGTGGAATGTTGTAGAGACATAGCTAGTGCTTTCTTGTATTTAACTCTGTAATGTATTTGTTTTATGAATTATTATGAACATTTTGATTGTGTTGAAATGTATTTGTTTCAGCTCTATATTATTGCATTATACATCTCCATATGTATTTTTATTTTCAATGCATTTTTTGTTATGTTCATGGGCTAGATTGCCCTAGACAAACAGAGCAGTGTAGCCGCGTCCTCCTCTCTCTGCGAGTAGAAGGGAGGGGACGTGACAACGCAATTGTTGTTTATGACTTTGTTATGCATCCATCACCTACTCTTTATTTGTGGTCAATGAACAATTTAAGAGCTATAATAAACAAGTTTTATGTTACTATGACTTTGTCATGCATCCATCACTTACCTTTTAATCGTTTACCATAAACAATTTAAGTACTATGCTTGTAAGTTGTAAGTAGTAGTTATTTATGACTTTGTTATACATCCATCACCTATCCTTTATTTCAAATTTGAAACAACACAATAAAATCATTGTAAACAATACACGTATATCATCAATCTCATCAACCTGTTACTTCATCCCAAATTCTAAAATATATGTTATTGATAATTCAGTTTGGCATGCTCCAGGTGGACATATAAACCCTGCAATCACGTTTGGGTTGTTTGTTGCTCGGAACCTGTCTCTGAATCGAGCGATATTGTACATAGTTGCACAGTGTTTGGGTGCAATCTGCGGGGCAGGGACGGTGAAAGGTTTGCAGGGGAGATTCTATTCTACAGGCGGAGGAGCACTGAATTTAGTGTCAAATGGATATACAATTGGAACTGCCCTTGCCGCAGAGATAATAGGCACTTTTGTCGTGGTTTACACCGTGTTCTCTGCAACAGACCCCAAGCGCAACGCCCGCGACTCTCACGTCCCTGTACAATAAACACAATTCAGAATCAAACCCTAATCTATTTTATTTAGAGAATGCTGATGTTAATCATTCATTCGTGGAAATCATTAATGGTAGAAGTGGTTTATGCAGGTTTTGGCTCCGCTTCCCATTGGGTTTGCGGTATTCGTGGTCCATTTGGCAACCATCCCCATCACAGGCACCGGCATCAACCCTGCCAGGAGCCTTGGGCCGGCTGTGATTTACGGCCACAAAAATTCCTGGGACAACCATGTAAGGAAAAACCACGTATGATTCCATAATGTGTTGTGTTTTACCTATCTGATTGAGTAGTGTATTTAATTGTTTGGGCTAATTAATCTATGCATGGCAGTGGATATTCTGGGTTGGTCCGCTTATTGGAGCTACGGCCGCTGCTGCATACCACCAGTTGGTTCTAAAGGCAGCCGGCTTCAAGGCCTATGGGTACTCCCGCAGCCAGACCATTTTATAGAATGGAAGCTTGTGTTTTTCAGTTCTACTCTTTGACATTTTTAGGATCGCCATTCTAGCAATTTTTCAAAAGATTTAACTGAACATTCTGATTATAAGCGGTCTTGTGATTGTAATTTCAATTTGTTTCAATTAAAAGAAGCTGTGTTAAAAGTAAAAAAAAAGATGTATTTTGATTAAGGAAGATCATAATCTAGCAGTAATATGTTTGAAGAATGTACTTATATGGTTAACCTTCTTACATTCTTATATATGGTTAACCTTCTTACTTTAGGTATTTTAACTTTTATGTTGTTGTTTATTGTCTAATGGAAGCCCTTATGCTGGCCATCTTCTAAGCATGAGTTATGTTTTAAAAAGTATGTATTTTCCTTGGTTACAATCAAGAATGTTTTGTAAATTCAGTAGTGCCTCTTTATCTAATATTTTTATAAATGTTTTTCAAATTTTCTTTTTTTTCATTTAATAAATTTATTTTTTATCAATTCATATATATGAATATAGATAATTGCTTTTAAAAACAACAACCATATTATTAATAATAAGATTAATATGTTTGAAATACATTGAGAGTTATATATTTGACACATTGAGATCTATAATAAATTACTAATACATAGTTTTTTTATTGCATTGAGTATATCACCTTCCAACACATTATCTAATGTATTGCTCTCATGATGCTACACTACCAAATGGGAAGCTTATTGGGGCGTGCATGGTTTCACTGCAATGAAGGCCGTCCACTTGTCAGGCTAAGAGATGGAGTAAATGGAGTAAAACTACAAGTTCAACTAATAGTTTTTTATTGCCACTTCATCTAAATTTAATGTAATAGTTGTATCACTGAAATTTAATGTAATAGTTGTATCACTATTGGAGTTAACATATTAGTTATCTAATAGTTAATATAATAATTATTCAATATAACGTGTATTAGTTAGAGTTTCAAAGTTAAGCTAATATTACTAAAATCATTGGAGTTAAGCTAATACTTATATCTAATAGTTATCCAATATAACTATGAGTAGAGTTGAAGTTAAGCTAATAGTTGTACCTAATAGTTAATTTAAAAATTAATATATTAGGAAGTGTAGTTCAAGTAAAAGTCATGATTGGAGTTGAAGTTAAGCTAATAGTTGTATCATCAATGGAATTAAGCTCATAGTTGTATCTAATAATTGATAAAATTGTATCTAATAATCGAGCCCATAGAATCTAGACAGTACACCTCTCTCATTCTAGTCCATAGATGAAAAAACATAGATAGTAGTCCACCCCAAAATTCTAAGATATAGGTGCGTAAGTAACAATTCATGGCATATAACTAAATAAAAGAATATATGATTATTGGTAAATAGATAATAGTAATTAATAAATGAATACATAAATTAAAAAAAAAAATCATGGTACTTATCACCAATCCCAAATTAAGTGTTTGTATGGTTCTCTCAAATCTAAGAAATAGAAAACTAAGGTTGTACTAGGAATAAATTCCCTCGGCTTTAATAATCAATTTAACATTTAACATTGATGGTGTATATTGCTGCATATTGGAAGAAATCCACGACAAAACGTCATGTAAATGAACGTTGGGAAGTAACTAAAATTTTCAGAATATGGTGATAGGAAATAACTTGCATTTATATTATAATATGATGATATGACAGATCGTGGACTACCTAAGACTATTATCCCATATTCCGTAGACTACCTAAGACTGTTCTTCCATATTTCGTAAATCACTCGATGATTATGGTTCCAGATCTGACGATGACTCCTGTCTTTTTCAACAATAAATGATAGCAGCCACTCAAAACTTTAGTGCGAAGATTGGGCAAGTTGGATGTGGATCAATTTTCTTTTCTAATTTGGGGGAAGGAGATTGTGTAGCAATAAAAGTGCTATCATTGCTCTCCAAAGGACTTCAGTCGTTCTTCAATGAGGCAAGTTTGAGATTGTGAATGGATGTAATATAATTCAATTTTTTTTATCTGTCTATACTCACATTTGACACTCAAAAGAAAAAACCGTATGTTGTGTAATAAAATTCATCTAAGCGGTTCCACATGGTAAATAGGTCGATCTTCTTTCTAGAATCCATCATAAACACTTGGTATCTCTACGAAGCTATTGTAATGAGTGCATGGAGGTTATGCTAATTTACGAACACATGTTTGGAGGTTCACTAAGTGAACACCTTTATGGTAAATATATTGCTTGGTTTGATTGAGTTGTTGAATATTAATATCAATGTTGAATATCCCATAAAATATGCTTGACTCTCAACGTATTTTAATATCAAAACACAGAAGCTTCCACAACTACTTAATGTAAGTTTATAGCAGATGATATCTTTAAACCAGTGTATGTGAGGTTTTCTTGCGAGAAATTGCCTGAACATTTGCGTTGAATTGGAATGAGGATTGCTTGATCTAGGGGAAGAGGATTTGAATAATCCTTTACGGCTGACAGATTACTCAAGGATGTGATGAGGGTTGGCTATGTTTGATGTTGGAAAAATGGAAAAAGATCATGAGAGGTGCCATGCCTTGAAGGATGGCCTCACTCGGTCGAAAGCTTACTTGATAGATTTTGGAGCATCCAACCACATGGTTTCCTCCAAGAAATCCTTCACCACTCTCAATCTCACATGAGGTCCTACTATTCATATGGGTGATGACTCTCAGATATCGGCAACAGGAAGAGGTTCCATTAAAATATAGCATGGTGAGTTCAAGAATGTTCTCTATGTTCCGTCTCTTACAGCAAATTTGTTGTTTGTATATCAGATGACTCACACTCGCTCAAGAAAGCAAGTTGTATTTGTCCCTAACTCGGTATAGATCACAGAAATCTCAATTGGGAACACTATAACGAAAGGAATTGCAAACCATGCCTCCAAGGGATATGCATTCTCTCATTTCATGCCATACTTAGATCCAGGGCAACCACAACTTCTATTCGAAGCAGATAAAGGTATAAAAACTCATTTACTTCCTATTGCAGATACAAATTTATTGTCTAACATTTCATATTTAGATTTAGGTTCAGACGAAGAGGAAGACCAGCATGATTTTGATATTGAGTTTACACCTCAAAGAGATCTAGATCTAGGTCGAGTATCCACTTCATCTCAGCAGCCTAAATGGGCTCAGCAGCTCATTAAAGCGGTTTGGGATGGTGCTGGGAATCTAGATTATAAGAGAAGAATGAGGTCCTAGTATCAAAAAGAGAATGTTGCACTATCCCACACAGATCCACTTCTCCCTGAGAAGTGCTTCATGATGTTGGGATCAGACCATCAAACATTCAAGGAAGCTTGCCATGATCCTAGATGGCAGGAATCTATGGATGAGGAATTTGATTCACTACATAACAATAAAACTTGGGATGTTGTCTCCTTACCTCCACGAAGGAAACTTGTTTAGTGCAAATGGGTCTACAAGACCAAGATAGCCTCTGATGGAACCACAACCAAGTACAAGGCTCGGCTGGTCTCCAAAGGATACTCACAGGTTCAAGGATTGGACTATAATGAGACATTCACTCCAGTAGCAAGAATGGATTCTATCATGCTTGTCTTGGCAATTGCAGCTTCAAAAGGATATGAGGTACATCACATGGATGTGAAAAGTGCCTTCCTCCATGGTGACTTGAAGGAAGAGATTTACATGAAACAACTTGAGGGGTACATTGAGGATCCTTCCGTGGTTTGTAAATTAAGGAAGTTACTCTATGGGATCAAACAATCCCCAAGGGCATGGTATTCCTAAATGGATGCCTTCCTCATCTCACAAAAATTTGAAATATGCAAATCAAATTGCAATGTTTACATACAGAAGTAAGAGGGAACCTTTCTATTGATTGTGTTGTATGTGGATTACTTTCTCATTACTAGCATCTCTGTTGCTGGATTAAGAAGCATCAAGTCAAATCTGAACAAAGCATTCATTGTGACTGATCTAGGACTGTTAATACAGTTCATTCGTCTCGAAGTAAGTCAAAAGACTTCAGGAATCATCATCTCACAGTCCATATACTCATTAGATATGCTCAGAAGATTCCACATGGAATATTGCAAGGAATCCCATTTTCCCTTTCTATCTGGCATTAGGCTAGAAGAAGGTGACTCTACACCATTGGTAGACAACACTCTTTACAGACGGATCATTGGGAGCCTTCTATATTTCACACATTTGAGACCAGACATATCCTATGATGTGAATGATGCTGCCAAGTACATGCAGGAGCCACATGAGTTGCATTGGAAGGAAACAAAGTGTATCTTGCACTTTGTGCAGGGTACTAGAGATTATGGGATTCATTATGTAGTTGGTCCACAACTTGATCTCATAGGATTCACATATTCATATGGGGAAGGAGATGGGAATAATAGAAAATCCACTTCAAGTTTTGTGTTTATGATTGGATCTGGGCCAATTTGTTGGTCCAGCAAGAAGCAAGCAGCACTTGAACTCTCTTTAGCAGAAGCAAAGTATAGGGGAGTTGTGAATGTAGTTATTCAGGCAGTTTGGTTGCATGAAATCTTGACAAAATTTGAGATTCTCACTTCACCTTCAGTGGAAATTTATTGTGACAACCAGAGCACCATAAAAATTTCTAGTGATCCAGTTCAGAAGAAGAGGATGAAGCACATTGAGGTTCGTATGCATTATATTCGGGAAATAGTGTATGACAAATCTTTCCTATAGAGGATCAAATTGTAGACATATTCACCAATTCCTTCACAGAAAAGAGATTTGTATTTCTCGGATCTCTTTTAGGTGTCAAGGCTTGATTCATAGTTCTTGTTCCTCCTTATCTTGAGGGGGGGTTTCCCATGAGGTTTTCCCCTATTTCCTCGGTTTATTAAGCAACATTTTTTAATTCTTTTAGATTTTGAAGTGTGAGTTTTGGCCTTGTTGTCAGGGCCCACAGTTTTCAAATTTATGATTAAAGGGGGATGTTAGGATTTATATTCCTCCCTTGTCCATACTTAGTCTATTAAATTATATTTTCATAACTTATGAGTCATTAATTAATATTGGGTCCACTTGAGCTATTGGTGCCACCAATACCAAGTCACTAGATTGTGGGGAACACATATAGAGGTTAACTGCAACTGACTGCATGTTCATGCATTAGTTTATGTGCCTCTGATACCAATCCCTACAATTTAGGATCCACTGGGAGTGCCACCACCAACCTCCTTCAGTTGTTGGAAGTTGGTAACTAATTAATCTTAGTTATGCTCCAGTTACATTCAGTTAGATGTCCTCCAGTTCAGTTAGTGCCAGTATTGCATGGTTGCATGGGGATGGGCGCCAATTCTCACCTACCTCATCATTTTAACTAGTTTAACTGATTGAGAGACTAAATTAGACATATGGAGTTAGACTAGTTAGCTCGGACAATGATTTAGACACTTCTAGTTTGCTAGTCAGTCAGATTGTGTTGGTAGATTCGAATCTTATCCACATGATTCGAATTCTCCATTATGTAACACTATTGTATACTGTTGGTATTAATGAAGATAATACTGTAATTTTACTAAGCAATACTTATCAGTTTTCTGTGAAATTTGTCTTTTTCAGTGTGTATTTTTCATTCCATTCCACTACACAATAATACAATTCAATTGCACTCATTTCCTATAAATCAATGGCACAACAATTCAAACAATCTAATGCTAGGTTCAACACCAATATCACTACCTTCATATTGTACGAGTACCCCATAATTGACATAATTAATAATGGACTTACAGGAACTACTTGACAAGGGATACATTCGGCCTAGTGTATCGCCTTGGGGAGCACCCATTTTATTTGTCAAAAAGAAGGATGGAACTTTCAGAATGTGTATAGATTACATATAGTTAATAAGATGGCGGTTAAAAACAAGTATCATTTACCAATAATAGATTATTTGTTTGATCAGATCGGTGGAGCAAAAATATTTTCAAAATTTGATCTTAGATAGGGGTATCGTTAGGTACGGGTTAAGGATGAAGATGTCCATAAAAATTCTTTCGAACAAGATATGGACACTTTGAATTTGTGATAATGTCATTTGGTTTGACAAATTCCCCTGCAACATTTATGAACATGATGAACAATGTGCTAAGTAAATTCTTGGATAAATTTTTGGTAGTATTTATTGATGATATTTTGGCATATTCAAAGAATGAGGCAGAGCATGAGGAACATTTTCGAAAGGTTTTGCAAACTTTGAAGGAACATCAGTTATATGCGAAATTGAGTAAATGTGACTTCTATAAAAAGGAAGTACAATATTTTGGACATGTTATCTCCGAAAAGGGAATAGCAGTTTATCCAGCCAAAATCAAGGCAATACTGGAATGGCTTGTACCAAAAGATGTACATGATAGAATATCATTTGTGGGATTAACATGATATTGCCACAGATAATTCATAGAAATGTTTTCCAGAATAGCTCGTCCTATAACAACTTTACAAAAGAAAAGGGTTCGATTTATCTGGAGCCAACATTGTCAAGACAGCTTTGACAAAGTGAAATATTTATTGACAACACAAATATTAAGAATTATTGATCCAAGTAAGGACTTTGTAGTATGTACTGATGCAAGTAAAGAAGGTTTGGGAGGAGTTTTAACTCAAGAAGACCATGTGTTTTGCTATGAATCCAGGAAGCTAAAAGAGCATGAAAAAAATTATGTAGTACATGATATGGAGTTGGAGGCTATTATTCATGCCCTTAAGATTTCTTGACATTATATGATAGGGAATAAATTTATGTTATTAACTAACAATATTGGCCTTAAATGTTTATTTGATCAAAAAACATTGAATGCATGTCAAGCCATATTGCTTGCATTCTTGAGTGAGTATGATTTTGAGATTAAACACATAAAAGGGAAGGAAAACATAGTAGCAGATGCACTAAGTCGACAACAACATGAGATGCATCATGTACTAATTAGTGATTATGAACCTGAATTTAAAACTTTGTTGATTAAAGAATCAAATACTGATGAGAAATATATAACCTGGATGGAAAAATGCATTAATGAAACTGTTGGAACTAAGGAAAACCTGTATCAGACTGATACCAAAGGGTTTTTATGTATCAAAAATTGAATTTATGTACCCAATCAAGATAATATAAAACATATCATCTTCAGAGAATTACATAATAATATGTATGCAAGACATCCTGGATATCATAAGTTTATAACAACATTAAAGAAATATTTTTATTGGCCAAATATGAAGAGAGAAGTTGTTGAATATGTGGCTTGATGTTTTACTTGTCAACGGGTTAAATCTATTCATCAACATCCAACCGGATTATTACAGCCTATACCCATTCCTGAATGGAAATGGGAAACTATAACTATGAATTTTATTATAGGTTTAACGAGAACAAAGAAGCAGAATGACTCCATTAGGGTTGTAGTAGACAAATTAAGTAAAGCATCACATTTTATACCTGTAAAATCAACTTATAAAGCTGTGAATATTGCTGACATATTTATGAAAGATATTTTCAGACTACATGGGACTCTGAAAATAGGTATCATAGATCACGATGCTAAATATGCCATACCATTTCCTCCATTTGTGCTAACATAGATGGCCCTAAATCCATCCTATCCTCCAAATTTCCCCAACTCAAAGGTATTTTACATCTCCTACCATGCAACACCTCAAAAAGACTCATTTTGAGAGATGCTTGATATTTATTGTTATATGTGAATTCCACCAAATGAATATAATTCTCCCATTTACTTGGTTGATTCATCACATACATCCTTAACATGTCCTCCAATACCTGGTTCACTCAATTAGTCTGTCCATTTGTTTGCGGATGATAGGATGTACTGAAATTCAACTTTATATCCATACCCTTAAATAATGAAGTCCAGAATCTTGAGGTGAACTTATTTGTTTCGAATCTAGAAAATTAAAGGATCACAAAAAAAATTATGATGTACATGACATGGAATTAGCAGCCATCATCCATGCTCTTAAAATATGGAGATATTATTTGGTAGGGAAGAAATTATTGTTCTTGACTGATAACATTGGACTAAAATACTTGATTGACCAAAAGACATTAAAAGATCGTCAGGCTAGATGGTTTGCATTTTAGAGTGAATATTACTTTGCAATTAGTCATATTAAAGAAAAAGAAAACATAGGAGTAGATGCTCTTAATTGGAAACAACGTGAATTGCATATTGTACTAATTAGTGGTTATGAGTCAAAATTTAGAAATTTGTTGAAAACCGTATCAGTTGAAGACCCTCAATATAAAAATTTGCTGGAAAATACTAACGGATATGAATATGCTGCTGAAAATGTACATCTAATAGATGCGGAATTATTTTTGTGTTTCAAAAACCAAATTTATGTGCCTAATCATCCAAATATTTTTTAGAGAGTTGCATGATAGTCCCTATGCAGGACACGGAGGGTACAAGAAACTTATAACAACCTTGAAAAAGATTTTTATTGGCCCAATATGAAAAGAGAGGCAGTTGAATATGTAGTCAGGTGCCTTGAATATCAATAGGTTAAGGTTGTTCACCAACATCGAGTATTATTATTACAGCCTATACCCATTCCAGAATGGAAATGGGAAACTATAACCATGGATTTTATAACTCGGTTGCCTAAAACAAAACAAAAACAGAAAGATTCAATCATGGTTGTGGTAGACATTTTGAGCAAAGAGACATACTTTATACTTGTAAAGTCGACAAGCTATATATATTGTTGATATATTTATGAGAGAAATTTCCATACTTCATGGGATACCAAAAAACAGTTATTACTGGAATTTATGGAAATCATTATTTACAGGTATGGACACAAAGTTGAATTTTAGTACAGCATGTCACCCTCAAACAGATAGTCAAATAGAGTGGGTAAATAGATACTAGAATATATGTTAAGGATGTATGTAATGAATCAACCTGGTAAGTGGAAAGACTATATTCATTTAGTTGAATTTTCCTACAATATCAGTTATCAAGTCTCCCTCAAAATGAGTCATTTCGAGGTATTGTATGGTAGACTATGGAAAGTACCCCTAAGTTGGGGAAATCCTGACGATAGGATGACCCTATGAACATACATGCTAGAACAAATGGAAACAATGGTACAAACAATAAAGCGGAACCTAAAGGCTGCACAAGACAGACGAAAAAGTTAATCCGATAGAAAAATGACATCTAAAAAATATAGTGTAGGGAAATTTGTGTTCCTAAGGATCAAACCAAAAAAATTCACCATAAGAACAGGAATATGTGCCAAACTTGCACCCATATATGTGGGACCCTTTGAAGTACTGGCTAGAGAGGGGATGATAGCTTATCAATTAGCTCTACCTCCACAAAGAAGAATTCAAGATGGTTTTCATGTCTCTTTATTAAAAATATATATCGTTGATAAAACTCATATTATTAAGTGGAATAATGTACACATATAATGTACACGTGGAATCCGAGGGATATTTTCACGTGGAACCAGTGCACATTCTCGACATGAGAGAGGTGGTGGTTCCGAAGCAAACCATCGTGCAAGTTAAAGTTCAATGGGAGCATTATGCTCCAGATGAAGCTACTTAGTAAATGGAGGATGTTATGAGACAAGCTTATCCTTTTTTATTTTTTACACCATACAATTAGATGAGCTTGCAGTTCATGGTATTGAACTCAATCATATCCGAGAGTAGAAAAGTCCATGAATGTAAATATTTTGTACACCATACAATTAGATGAGCTTGCAGTTCATGGTATTGAACTCAATCATATCCGAGAGTAGAAATGTCCATGAATGTAAATATTTATGCAAATAGTGATGGAATTTGACAGGTAATGTGGCTATCAAATATGGGTAGGATTGTCCAATTCCCGTCAAAATTGTTCGTTAAAGTGTATAATACGTTCAATCATATTGGAAAAACTGCCAGATCTGCAGGGTGGATTTGTTTTCAAATTTGAACCTGCAGCAAATATACTTGTTATCTATTTTAAGAGTTAGTAAACTGGGCCACAAAGTATATCCTGGTTTAGAAGGACACTGGATCTTTCTGTGTTGGAATTGAGCTCTCCATCAGTTATGAGCATCCGGGTCAAAATAAGCTCTCCATCAATTGTGAGCAGCCAGGTCGAAATAGATATCACGAACAAAAGGCCAACTACTCAAATCTTCAAAACCTATACATTAAATGTCATGATCTCAAGTAATTCTAAATGTAATAATATCAAGGAATCCCTGAACTTGTGGCAGAAAAAATATACATTTAAAGTATTCATATAAAATGTAGATGCATTTTAGGCCCTCGTTGATGCTGAGGTTGTATATTATTACAATCATTATCAACATAGAGTTAGGCATGTCGATGTTGAATTAAACTATAAAAATAAAATTCTAAGTCTTAAAAAAATTATCAAACATGTTAAAGTTTCCATTTCTGAACATATGAAAGTATAAGTGGAAATAGTTTATCATTAAAAAAATATCAAACTTGTAAGTTTCCATTTCTGAACATATGAAAGTATATGTGGAAATAGTTTATCATCAATTGGATCTACTTTTAGTGGTAAAAAGGATATATTCCCCATCTTATCTACATAGATTTGAGGCATGTCGATGTTGAATTAAACTGTATAAACATTCTTCTAACTCTTAAAAAAAATTATCAAACGGGTTAAAGTTTTCATTTCTGAACATATGAAAGTATAAGTGGAAAGAGTTTCTTATCATTTGGATCTGGTTTTAGTGGTAGAAAAGATATATTCTCCATCCAAATAAGATCTAGATCTAGTTTTAGTGGTAGAAAGGATATACTCCCCATCCAAATTCAAATTTTAGTTTTAAGATGTTGGTTTTTTTGTGAACAAGAAAATAAACATAACAATATATGAAAAAAGAATAATGAAATGGTGTTCATTTTTATAATTATTAATGACACATCTATTGTTAGATGTTTATATTTTAGAATTTGGAGGTAGATGAGCAAGTATGCTTTCCTATATTGCAGTATGATGATTAAAGTATATGGTACAGATTGATTTTATGGTATAATAAATTAGAAATAAACAATTACTTTAAAATATATATAAATGTAGTTGATGCATGAATAATGGGAATTTAGTGGTAGACAACCCATTTAACTAGAAAAATACAGGTGATAACAAGAAGCTGAGTCATATCACTAAAGATAACCACTAGGCATGGAGAACAAGTAACATTTATAACTTGTTCAAGAATTATTTATGCAAATCCTCACATACAAAATATTCCAGTAAGTAATTATTGTTGATTTCGAAAATGTTGAATTCTGATCAACAGGTGAATTAAGGATTATTCAACTATAACAATTGTTACTTTAAATTAAAAATCTCCAAAGTAGGAAACTTATCAATTTAAAAAACTTATCCAATGTTACTAATGAACAACAAAAATCCATAGCAATATACTTGAAGTATCAATATGGATTGAATAAAGAAAAATAAAATACTAATAACAGAAGTAAACTTAATACTTTTAATTAAATATACACCAATATACTATAATAAATTTGAAATATCCACATATGAATAAATCCAATATCAATAATAAACAACAAAATATATAATATTTTTAATTAAATATATATAATATTTTTCAAAGAATATTAAATATCAACCATTTAATATTAATGAAAAAGTACAAAAATATTTATGGCATACTACACAGATTCCCAATTAATTATTAAATATTTGAAAATAATAATATTTTTTAAATCAACTTTCATACACCTACATCAAGTATTTGATAATTCTAATGGTTAAGAATTCAATACACAATAAATAAACCAATACGGCCTTCATAATAATAAAAAAATCCTCAAATAAGCAATCCAACCGTTTTTTATTTTTTATTTAAAAAAAATCCTAAAACGCAGTTATATAACCATAAGGTCACTCTTTAACTTATTCATTAAAAAAATAGATATATTATTAAAGTTTTCTCTTGTCAGCCCGCACGGGTGTGGCTCACTTGTCAGCCCGCACGGGTGTGGCTCATTGACTGTTCCATTGTTATGAAGTCACTTGTTGTAAATTGGAGGTCACTAGATCAATCCCACCCGGGTTTACCTGTGTCCCATGTCTTGCGGCCTGTGTGGGGCACCTAGGATTATAGTGGTAGCGGGAATGGATCCCTGGACCCCGTGTCACGCGAGTACTAGTAGCGGGAATGGATCCCTGGACCCCAACGGGATTGGATCCCTGGACCCCGTGTCACGCAAGTACCAGCCCGGCCCCAGTTGCCGATTCCCCAAGTCAAAAAAAAAAAAAGCTTCCCCTTGTCACATAACACTATAATATAACCTATAACATACTTTCTGCATTTCAGGTCTTGGCGAGTTGTTCATGGGGATAGGGAGTCCTTTCCCAAGGAGACTTATCCTTTGTAGATGCATCGTGTGTCTGGATGGGTGTAACACATTCATTGCCCACTTCTTAAGGAGCAGTTTGAGTTTGGGAGGAGCAGATTCCATTGATAAATGATGAGGAGACTACAGGTCCTCCTAAGGAAAGAGTTTGGATTGGATTTGGGTTCGGGATTAGGACTAGAGGAATCCATTAATAATCGATGAAAAGAAGTCTGGACCGGCCAAGATATATGTTGGATTGATTGTTGCAGCCTCTGTGAGATGAGTTGAGAAGAATGGTTTAGGGAGGCCAGAAGTGGTTGAAAACATATGGTAAGTAGGGAATTGTTTTATATCCTTGCGGAGGGAAGCCCAATAGATTCTTTTAATGAACATTCCATGGTTCAGCAGGAACGCTTGAACTTATTTTTAGAAAATGTAATCGGGACCCATGTTTGACCTATTGTTTTCAGCCAACGTTATCTTTATTGCGAGATCTCTCTATACAGTTCAAGTTTTTATTTGCTGAAACATATATGTTGATGCAGCAAAACATTTCATATATCAAAAAAAATAACCAGGTTTATCCATATTACAAAAGAATTAGTAGTAAGCAGCCCTCAATAATTAGTAGTAAGCAGCCCTCAATAGACAAAATGTATACTTATACATTTCCAACAACAACAAAAATGTATTTATGTTAGCTTCATATTTAATTTTAGTATGTCTTTGCAAGGGGATATTTATGAAACTCCTTTTCTAATTATTTTGGGTTGCTTTTTAAAAATTTTGTAAATTTGTAAAGTTAGACTTTGGAGGGTTTTCATGTATTTTTGGAATTTTTTTTAAATAAATATTTGTCCTCGTCGTGTGATTGATTTATGCTTGGGGATGTGTGCCAGGCGAGGTGGTGGCGGGGTGATATGGACTGTGTTGTTCTGGATTTAAATGTGTTGGTACTCGAAGGTGGAGCTCGTAGCTACGTCCAAGGGTTGCATTGATGGAGTAGTTGGTGGAGTAGATGCAAGGTTTGGAGCCTTCGACAGCTTCATTTGGTGGTTCATTTAGGGGGTTTATTTGTTTGTTGTTTTTATTTGTTCACTCATTAATTCATTTGTGAGTTGGTCTGTTTGTGCCTGTTCAAGATGGTTTGTTTGCTCATTCGCTCATTATTGGGTTGGCCTACTTGTGCCTATCGAGGTTGATTAGTAAAGGGAAAGGGGTAGCTCTATAACTTGCGAAATTGGTTTTCTACAAGTTGAGTTGTTCCTTTGTGGGTCATTTGTTCATTTGTACATTTATTTGTGGGTTGGGATCACTTCTACCTATGCAAGGTGGTCATTAATGAGAGTATTTGACAGTGGATTCGGCACCTGTGTCCAAGGGTTGAATTGCTGGAGTGGTCGGTGCTGTGAATGCACATTCTAGATTGTTCGATGGGTTCAATTGGTGGTTCGCTTAGCAGGTTCATTTGTTTGTGGTTGGGTTGTTTGTTCACTTGTTCATTTATTTGTGGGTTTCCCCACTTGTGTCTATCGATGTTGGTTTGTTGGCTCATCTGTTCATTTGTGGGTTGGCCTACTTGTGTCTATCAAGGTTGGTCATTAACAGGAGAGCAGGTAGTTGTATAACTTGCGACGTTGGTTTCCCGCATGTTCATTTGTCCGTTTGTTCAGCACGTTGGGTTGTTTGTTTGTTTTGCTTCTGCGAAGCATGTATGTTTGCCATGGTCACATTGTCTACTGATCATGTTGGTCATTAATAGAGAGGGGTTGTGTTGTTTTTTTGCTCTTTGTTTGGCAACGGATTTTGTTTTCTAAGCATCGGAGACATGGGCATTGATTCTCAGTTTCTTTGACAGGTGTAGTGGGCAAGTTGTTGGGTGAGCGTGAGAAAAGACTACAACAAGGTGAGTTAGTTGTTTCTCAAGTTGTAATTGGTGCAATTGTAGTGAGTAAGTGTGCTCAGCTTGGTCTATGGTTAGATGAATTTCTATTTGCCCCTACTTTCCTTTTCCATAGCCTACTTGCATCTTAAAAATAAATAAAAAATATTTTGTGTTGGTGTACTTACTACATCATGATTCTTGAGATAATTTGTTGCAATATAAGCATTAGATTGTGATGTTGAAATAAAATGCTTATGAGTATGTTGTATTTTGAGTTCTATGTATTGGGCTAGCTTTGTCGAGGACTATTTGTATCTCGTGCTTGACCTATGTGTGTTGTCTTCACTTTAGACTGTTTTCTTGTATCTTGTGAGCATGTCATTGATAGGTAGATTGGCGTTCAGTCACATCAGAAACTAGTGGATTATTCTATAGGGGATCAAGAGAATTTGGAATGTCCTTGATTCATGGCTTGCATTTCTATAAGCACCATAGTGATTATTGTTTGCCCCATGGTCCAACTTGTCTTTGTATTTGTTTAATCGCCTTGCAAATGAATCCATACCTACCTAACTATCATTTGATGGGTTTCGATATGATAGGAGATAACCTTTCTTTTTTTTCCTACATATCATTGCAAGTTCATTTTTGCTTTAGACTATTCTTTTGCATATTTTGAGCATGTTGTTGATACACAATTTGACTTACCTTTTTTTGGATTTGTAATGCGATCTATGGTTGAGGTTTCACCTTTGAACAATGAAGGGTTTTGTGGTGAATTAATAGTCTCGGTGCTATGCTTTATAAAGGAAGAAACCTACTCTGGAGGGGCAAGCTCCATGGATATGGGGCCCTCTTTCTTATTTTTCATTTTTCCCAAATCTTAGAGTAGATCCTCGATATTTTCCTGAAAATGAACCTACTTTATTCTAGAACAATTTAGCCTCCATAGGATCATAACATTGATGATTTTTTAGGCCACTAAATTTCCTTTTCCCTTATCCAGTTTAAAGGAGGTCTTCCTTGGTTTCTTGGAATTATCTATAACACAGTCATGGGCCATGTGGATGATCCCAAAAATATTCCTAGGGTGTTTTGTTGGTTATGATATCATCAGTTTATGTTGTATGGGACAAAAACATTTATAGGGGTTATCTATATGCAATTTAAAGTTTTCCTAGTTTCTATTTTATCAATCGCTATGTTAATGTTGTTTCAAAGCGAAGCCCTTATGTCCATTGTATTTCTACACAAATATTGGCTAGAAAATGGATAGGTGAATTGAGGTCATAGGATATCTTTGATATTTCCCCCATAGCATCTCCAATCAACTTGAATATCTCTTTCCATTAAAAATCCTCTAGCGTAGAAGGGAGTTTAACATAGACTGACATCTTAGATATGAGTTCCCTAGTCATATCAAGTCCATGTCCCTCCACTCATGACTTTTGCCTTGCATTTTCATTCTTTCCAATGTTGTGTTGTATCCAATAAAATTTCCATGGTGATTCTCTATCTAGTTTGAAATCCCTTTCTCAGTGTAGTCTTCAAATGAAACATGCCAATGATAGATTTCTCCATCTATTCCAAGACTATGTTCCCTACTAAAGTAGGTTGTGTCTATTCTCACATTTCCTTCTTTTCCTCTAAACATTTTTGTTTGATTAAACAATTTTCTAAAGTAAGCAAAGTGAGTCTTTTTTCATTTAATCAAAGATAGGTTGTGTCTATTCTCACATTTCCTTCTTTTCCTCTAAACAGTTTTGTTTGATTAAACATTTTTCTAGAGTAAGTGAAGTGAGTCTTCTTTGACTTAATCACTGACATTCTTTTGGTTTCTTTTGTTTGCTGCTAGGTTTCTCTTATTTCTCACTAATGTTCTTTAATCCTTTATTGGTTTTCCCAATATATTTAGTGTCTCTATTTTGGATCCTTAATTTCTTGGAAATATTGGATCCATTAAGATGAGAATATGAATTATGGCATGTCTTTAATGTTGAGGCACTTGATATTGAGTTGTGTCCTTTATTCTATAGTCTGTTTTTGTAAGAATATGAACCATGTCATGTCTTTAATGATGAAGTATATAACACTAGCTTGTGTATTTTATTCTATAATATGCCTTGGACATCAATTTATTCAATGTCTTATTTAGCTCCTATTGTAGTTCCTTCTACATTTTTAGCTTCTTCGACTACTCCTTTTGCAAAATATTTTTTGATGTATTTTGTATATTTGTCCACCTTGCTTTCTATAACACCTTCTACAACTCCTCCTACATTTCCTTATGCACTATGCATATGTTTTGTGATCCCATATAATGAGGCAAGCTACTAGATTGCATGGGCATTACGATGCCTCGAAACAAGTCAACTAAATTTGGATGAGACATGAGACAATTGAATAGATGATTGTGTAATGGTTGAGACGTGTCAATTCCATAGTTGGTCGATTATATTTACACAGCGTGGATTTTTAAACATGGTTTGTGTCTTATTTGAATTGATTAGAAAACAACAGAAATTGAAACATTGTTGGAACATACAAGATATTCAATCCCAATTGTGAGGCCCTTTAGCTTTTTCCCGGGTAGGTTCAGAGGAGTTTGTGGTGGAGTCGATTTGGTTAAGAATTTGTTGTTTCTTATTTAGTGTTTATTTCAATGATTAGATTATTGTTGTGGCAAGAGAAATTGTGTTGGAAACCTGCTTCTGAGTATACTGTATCTTGAAATATGTGTTGTGGACTAGGTTTGTTGAAGACTATATTTGTGTGCCGTTTGACCTATGTGTGTTATCTTTGCTCTGTACTATTCTCTTGCATGTTTTCAGCATGTTCTTTAAAGGCATATATATGTCCAACCGCATAGAAACTGGTGAACTATGCCCAAATGCAATGATGTCTATGATGAGGGCGTCTACTAGATTGCATGGGCATCACGGTGCCTAGAAATAGGTTGATTAAATTTGGTTGAAACATTTGCATAGTTGATTCTGTAGTGGTCGAGACAAGTTAATTTTATAGTTGGTTGAGTGTATTTATATATATTTTCTATGTGATGGTTTGATATCTATGGACTAGTGGTATAGATGGGGTTATCAATTCCAATAGGACTAGTGGTATAGATGGGTTATCAATTCCAATAGGACTAGTTGTATAGATGGGGTTATGGACTAGTGGTATAGGCAGGTGCAAGGTTTGCATAGTTTTCCAATTGATTGATGTGTTCATAGTTTGTGAAATGAGTCATTTGTAGCTTGCCGTTTATTAAGGAATCCATATGTATGTAATAAAGACCTTGACAAGTTATCCATTAGTATTCATATGCATCATAGACATCATTATGTTTAAACTTAGATAACATGGGTCTTCCTAGTTTGTTGGCATGAGAAGAGTCGAAAATGGTGTGGCCTATAGGCTTATACTTTCTTGTACCTGCAATGGCCTCCATGCTAAGTCCAATCGGGTTTTGTATAGCTATTTTCATATATAAGGAGATGCTAGGTATAGGTCTTGTAATGACTTTCTTTTTCTTTGAGTGAAATAAAAATAGCAATATGTCCACTCATCAATTCTGTAAGAGCTAATACAATATTTGATTGTAGAGTATGTGTTTGGTTTTTGCCTCAAACTTTGTGTATCTATCTGAGGTTATCTTAGATTAAGTCTTGTTCTAATTGCTAAAAATAAATAAAAAGTTATCGAGATAAGTGATGAGCAATTGGCATGAGGAAAAAGTTGATATCAATAAAGCTTCTTATTTATGAGAAATGTTGTGTATGGGACTCATTGGTTTCAACCATGCTTGTTTACCTTATCATAATAGCTTGCACTAGGACTAGATCGATCGCTAGTAATCATGATGTTAGAGTTAACTGGACATTGAAACAATTGTTTAATCAATGACAATGCATTCTAGTGATAATAAGCAAGTTGATGATATGTACATAGGTACTTGTATTATTTTAGCATTAGCAAAGATCATGATTTTGAATGTTGTATGAATATCAATGGTATGTATGCTTTGACTACCATTAATGTTGCTTAATTGAATATGGCATTTTATTATTTTAGTAATACTTGCTTTTTCAATTAGCCTTCTTCTTTGAGTGGTTAGGTTTGTCCATTTGGTCATAATGGATTGAGCAATGGAACTCACTAGATGAAAAAAGTATTAAAGTATAGCAGTGTAGGGAGAAGAGTAGATAGATGAAGCTAGTTCTGTGTGTGTATATATAGGTGTTCTCTTACCATGATGTGATTTCGGAACTTGCATATGGAACTCGATAGTGGCCATGCTTTGTTTGTTCGCATGTTGGTACATATTTCTATAACTAGTTGTTTGTTTGCAAAATAGTAGTCATCACATATTCCTATGTGCTAGGACTACTTGAGTATCAATTAACCAAAGTAGTTCCAAAAAAACGAGATGTTAGAGAACTTCACTATAGTTATTGATTTTATGTCTAGTGTGAAGTATTCCCTTCTCGGCTTGTGTTGAGTTGTCTCTTAGAAATCAAGAAAAAAAGTGCAATTGTTGTGACAATTTTCTTGGTTGCTCTAGTGTGTGCAGTTATAATATTTGATTAAAATGTGTGGTTTCCTTCCTGAATGTATATTTGTTTGTTGTGAATCCAACTTCTAAGAATTATTTATGCAAATCTCTCCATACAAAATATTCCAGTCTGTAATTATTGTTAACTTCGGAAATGTTGAATTTTAATCAACTCGTGAATTAAGGATTATCCAACCATAACAATGCCTACTTTAAATTAAAAATCTCCAAAGTGAGAAACCTATCAGTTTAATGTTCAATCACTTAAAATATATATATATTCTTATCCAATATCACCAATGAACAACATAAATCCATAGTAATATATTGAAGTATCATTATGGATTGAATAAAAAAATATATAATACTAATAACAGAAATAAACTTAATCTTTTTAATAAATATACATCAATATATTATATTAAAATTAAGCATATGTATAATTTTCTTTTTTTTAAATACTAAATATTAACCTTTAAATATTGATAAAAAATTACAAAAATATTTACCACTTATCCCAAAGATTCTAGATTAATTATTAAATACTTATTAATTATTGAATGTTTATTTGTTTATTGTGATTCTAATTTCTAAGAATTATTTATGAAAATCCTCGTATATAAAATATTCCATTAATTATTGTTAACTCTAGAAATGTAGAATTTTGATTAATTTGTGAATTAAGGATTATTTAACCATAACAATGACTACTTTAAATTAAAAATCTCCAAAGTGAAAAACCTATCACTTTAATGTTCAATTACTTAGAAAAACAAACTTATCCAATATCATTAAGAAACAACAAAAATCCCTATTGAAGTATCATTATGGATTGAATAAAAAAAATAATATTAATAACATAAAAAAACTTAATCTTTTTAATTAAATATACAGCAATATATTATATTAAAATTAAACATATATAATTATTTTTTTTAATATTAAATATTAACTATTAAATATTAATAAGGAATTACAAAAACATTTACCACTTATTTCAAAGCTTCTCAATTAATTATTAAACACTTGAAAATAATAATATTTTTAAAATCCATTTTCAAACACCTACATTAAGTATTTGACTAATTCCTGATTATTAAAAATTTCAATAAATAAATAAACCAATACAACCTTCGTAATAATAAAAAAATTCCTCGAACAACAATCCAACCCTTTTTTTTATTTTTTATTTATAAAAAATCCTGAAATGAAATTATATAACCATAAGGTCACTCTTTAACTTATTCATTGAAAATAACAGATATATTATTAAAGCTTCCCTTGTCACATAACACTATAATATAACCTATAAACTACTTTCTGCATTTAAGGTCTGCTCAGACCAACAACGTCAGTATTCTAGGCTTAGTATTCAGTCTTCTTGTTCTCATCACCACCACCTTTTGTTTTTTTTTCCTCTATCCCTTTTTTTCTTCCCTTTATCCTTGTGTTTCTCCTGGGTAAAAGTAGCAATATATGCAGTTCCAGATTGACCCCTCTTGGCGAGTTCTTGATAGCGAATATCTGCAGTTCCAGATTGAGCCATCTTGGCGAGTTCGGCGAGTTCTTTATGGGGATAGGGAGTCACTTTCCAAGGAGACTTATCCTCTGTAGACGCATCGTGTGTCTGGATGGGTGTAGCGCATTCATTGCCCACTTCTTGAGGAGCAGTTTTGAGTTTGGGAGGAGCAGATTCCATTGATAAATGATGAGGAGTCTGCAGGTCCTCCTGAGAAAAGATTTTGGATTTGGGTTCGGGATTGGGAGTAGCAGAATCCATTAATAATCGATGAAAAGAAGTCTGGACCGGCCAAGTTATATGTTGGATTGATTGCTACGGCCTCTGTGAGATGAGTTGAGAGGAATGGTTTAGGGAGGCCAGAAGTGGTTGGAAACATATGATAAGTAGGGAATTGTTTTATATCCTTGAGGAGGGAAGCCAATAGATTCTTTTAGTGAACGTTCCAGGCTCAGCAGGAACGCTTGAATTTCTTTTTGGAAAATGTAATCGGCACCCATGTTTGACCTATAGTTTTCGGCCAACGCTATCTTTATTGCGAGAGCTCTCTATACAGTTCAAGTTTTTATCTGCTGAAACGTATATGCTGATGGAGCAAAACATATCATATATCAAAAAAGTAACCATGTTTCTCCATAAAGGAGTCCTCAATAGACCAAATGTACACTTACAAATTTATAAAAAAAAAACATGTATTTATGTTAGCTTCATATTTAACTTTATTATGTCTTTGCAAGGGGACATTTATGAAACGCTTGGGCTGCTTGAGGCGTTTTTTCTAACGAGTTGGTTTTAGGAATCACATACCATGATTTCAACGGTTTCACATTTGGCGATTCAATAACTGTTGTACACTCTGGGGCTTTTGGATATATATCATATATCAAATACATACTTTACATATATATTATATAGAGAGAGTTTGATTTGATGTTTTTTATATTTGAGGAAATATATTTCAGCATATATACTATTTAGTGATGTGTTTTTCTATTAGATACAGAGGATGAATGTACCGGGAGTGCACATGTGTTTTTTTATTTTTATTTTTTTTGTCTACAAACAAAAAGGAGGAAAATACACAGCACATGGAGCACAATTAAAATTAATTTAATTCACTGGTTATTATTTGTTTGTTTTCATTTCTTTCTTGCATATAAAAGGAATGTTACATGTACATTCTGTTGAATAGATTAAATTCATAAGAGAAACAGTTCCTTTTTGGTATCCTCACCCATGTGAAACAAATAATTTCTCTTATAACAACAGACATTACTCTCCCACAGAAACTTGTTTGTTTGTTTTCCTGAGTATTGATTGATGAAGGGAAGGGTACAGGAAGATTCAGCGTTTTGAAATAAATGAAATACATAAATAGTTCGTGTCTTTTATTTTCTCCAATTTGAAACAAATAAAGGGAAGGCTACAGGAAGATTCAGCGTCGGATGTTCAATGAAAATCATAAATAGTTTCTCTTTTATTTTACCATTTTGAAACAAATAATTCACGAGACAGCAGAAGTTGCTGCCCCACGGGAATGGCCAAACAATGATTGACTGTAACGTTTTGAAAATGGAAAATAGTATTCCAGATGATCAAGTTGGCCATTTTTTTCTGTTAGACTGCCCACAGAAATTGCCCACAGAAATTTATGAAATTGGATCCTTCCACCCCATAATAGAGTTGGCTCCAACAGGAGGCACTAGCCTCTTGCTACTGGTCCTTTTCCTGGTTTTATGTGCATATCTTCTTTCGGTCTTCTTGTTTATATGTCTGTTCTTTATGTACTGGTCTTCAGCAAGTAGAAGAATGAGGCTGCCTCAGTTTAAAGGCTGGACAGCCCTTACCCTCATAAGACATACAATCTGGTCAATTTTGTTTTTCTTTCTTTCTAAGTTTCAGAATCATTGCCTAACTCCATGTTTCAGGAAGCAGGATTACGTAAATACTCTATTCTGACTTAAACAACAACAAGTCACCGCCCACAACTCTTTGGCAATTCGTTGGCAATCCCAACGAGGCTTTGGCTCATGCAGTATTTCCAAATGCAATATATCGAAAGGTAAGTAACGTTGCTAACGTAAATGCATGTGAAAATGCAATCTTTCCGGTATCTTTTAATTGTATTGGAAAGTGGGCACAATGTCTTTGTTGCTATAAATGGTTACTTAGGGTTTTACATTGAAAAATGAGCGTTCACTTTCTTTATCTATAAATATGATTAAATTGTTTTTGTTTAACCTAAATAATAATAAATAAATATATTAAATATTTAAAATATTAGATGAATGAGAACAACTCAAAAGGCATTTTAAATCATTTCCCGTGACATGATTTTTCTGGACTAACAAGTATTTTCTTCGCTAATAAATTATATAGTGTATTAACAAAATTACAATCTTTGAGAATCCAAAGTTTACACTAATTCGGTGCACTTAATTCACATTCAATTTTACTCAGATTTATCTATCAAGCGTTGTTTGATTAAATAAATACAAATTTTTTATGTATTTTATTGAATTATTGATAAGCATTTTTACTTGAGATTTGGGATAGACTATCATTATATCTTCTCACTATAGATGAAGATGAGACAAGTGTATTGTCTAGATTGATTCTATGACAATCATTCAAAATTAAACAATTATAAATTAAAAAAGGGAATATATAAAATAATTGATAGCCCATGAATGGATTAGTGGGAGTCATGGATGGATACCTCATAGTTGAAGAATGGATAACCAAGAGTTCATTGCATATAACTAAAAAAATGTGAGATAAAAAATATATATATAAAATAATTGATAGTTGATAAATGGATAACAGGAAGAATGATGGTGATAACATGTAGTTAGGCATAGATAGCTCTGAGTTGAACCCATTTAACTAGAATAATATGAAGAATAAAAAAAATCAAACTCACTTCCATTCCATGGCTATCTCTCAACCATTTGATCTCTATGTGCATGATCCAACCACAAACTATGTGGACGTGCTAGATACTTTATATTTTATATTTCAAATGAAGAAACATTAATGCATCAATTTATTAATATTTGAATTTGTAATTAGTTTTTCTATCATCTTCTTTAAAATAATGTTTTCAATATAATTCTAGTTATTCACATTATGCATTTTAATAAATGACTCTCTAACCAAAATAAAATATAAATCTTAATCATGAATTCTAAATCAAATAGTAAAAAATAGTTAGTCACAACAATATATCAATATCACTTTTGTTTATGATTTTTGTGAGTTTTTAGCTATGATACAGTAATTTGGTTAAACCATTGGAGCATTAATGAAAAAGAAATTTTGCATTATTACTTCTAAGTTTATATTATTACTTCTAAGTTTAAGTTTAAAGAGAAATTCTGAAGGAAAATTTAGGGGTTAAGAGAAAATTAAGATAAGAATGCTACACACAATAAGATAAGGCTAGCTGTAGAGAAATTTTGTGCACTAATAATTCTCTTCAACTATCTCAGCACAAATATCGCGTCGGAGTCGTGTAACAGTTTCCAAGATCAGACATCGAACAAGAGTCGCTGGCAGCTCGAACCCTCATGAGAACACATCTCTTGCACACAAGAGAGAACACCTACCTGTCACTGGAATTTAGGGAGCATAAGATGCCATATTTCTCATATTCGATCTTCACTCCATAAAATGTGGACCCTCTTCTTCGTCATTTGAAATGCATTGAACACCAATGCATTGAACACCAGAGACAGAGGGCCTTCCAATTTAATTGGACGCCATGCTAGACTTGATGAGTAGCGACGACGAGTGTGATACCTTAAAAGAAATTGAGCATATAAGAAGCACTCGATACAAAATAGTCTTGTGGGACGGAATTGAAATTACAGTACAGAAACTAAAGATATACTACAATGAACACTGCATTAGAATTAGCTTTGAAATGAAGCAGTAGAGGCTAAAGAAGGTTAATAATGATCTCTATATTAGAATATTTCTGAAAATAGACCAATATTAGAATAACTTCTGTACTTTCCCTGAATAAACTAAAGACCAGTATTTGATTTACCTCTGAAATTATGCTACACAGAAGATTAGAACAGTTTTTGTAGTTCAGCTAAAGAGAATGAGACCAGCATTAGAATCGCCTCTGAAATTTATTTACAAAATCTAAAAGGAGTGTTGCAATTATCATTGAACAAGGGCTTAATATAATGAATCTTAAGGTCGTCCAGGTAATCCTGCCAGTTACGGATTCCCTAAAATTCTTGAGCAAAAGTGCGAAGAAGGTGACACGAAGGTTCAACACGAGGATGACCTTTATGTGTCATCTTTGTTGAGTCGATCCCATTGCCATTACATGGTTCATGTCATATAATGGAATGTCCAAAGTAATTCAGCGGCATATCATGGTTGTAATGGGATCATAACTTTCTATGAAACCAGATATCGGGACATCTGTGCACGTAAATAGTGAAAGTTCTAGGGTTTGAGGTTAGGAGCAAGCACTGGGTTCTCTTGGTTGTGTTAATGGACACTTAGGTACCAATTGGTTGTGTGAAGGGAGAGTTAGGTAAGGGGAAATTGATTTTATAAATCTTCATGTTCTCTAAAGGGAAAATTGATTTTTGAATTTTTCTTGTCCTCTAAAATAGTAGTTTGGGAAAATGTTCTTTTTAACCAATACTAAAGTTGAATCCAACCAGTGGATTTCATCCAAGTTGTCAAATAAAATGTGAAAATAAAATTGCTAGCAATATCTAATAGATGGCAATATTTTGCTAAATCCAATGGTCCCATTATTCATGGTTCGGTGATTGGCCATTTCTAACTAATTACACCAGCTTCGTCGTCCCTTTGGATAATCATTTTCTTCCAGGTGTGACTATGCTCTATGCACGGGTTTTCAAGTAAAATGATGCTAAATGTGATCGTTGCGGTTCGAAATTGAGTACTCCGTCGTTCTGCAGGTTCAAGATGTCACAGGTGTGGTGGTAAGTGCTCATCTTGTCATTTTTATTTATAGCGCCCATCCCCAATACCCCATCGTTTTGCAGGTTCAAGATGTCATGGCTATGGTATATGCTGATCTTCTCATTTATATTTCTTATTCCCTTCTTCAACTTCCTGAAACACGAGAACTGCATGATTATTCATTACCCGATTTACCTTCACAAACTGATTTCCATCCCATCTTTCTTATTACTTGTCATAAATCTTGCATTTATACTGTGACGAAGATAAGAGCATATCAGTAAAAAATGTAATACAAAATGTCTGTGCTTTCTTAGGATTGGTTGTTGTTTGTTTCTGTAGAGATCTTGAGCACGTCGATCTTTGCATCTACTAATAAAAATGTAGAAGTAATTGATTACGACGACACACTTTCAAAATCCATTTTGTTCTTCGAAGGCCAACGCTCCGGAAAGATTCCTTCAAATCACGTTTTCCCCTATTACGTTTTCATGTGTTTCAATGACTTTGTAGGTAGATTTGACAGGGGGCTACTACGATGCTGGAGACAACGTCAAATTTGGATGGCCTGTGTCCTTTACAATGTATTTTCTTTCTTGGGATGCTTCTCGGTATAAATCTGAGTTATCTCAGGAAAAACAACTGGACTAGCCTGACTACTTGTTGCGAGCAATTCGTTGGGGCGCAGATTTTATAACGAATTCCCATAGAACTCCTACTACGTTATGGACTCAGGAATGGATATCTCTTGAGAGAAAGATCGTTAGTTGTGTGTATAGTGCACTAGGAACTGTAGGATTGTACGTTTTATCGTTCTCTCAATCAAATCAAGGTTGGCCTTGATTGAAGTTATAGGATCATCCTATAGATGTAGAGATTACTCGTCCTGGAAAAAAACCAAATATAGAATTGTAGGTTTCATGTTCTACAATGGCCTCGATAAATTGAAATTAACATATCTTCTGTGTTCAATTTGAAACTGGAGAAATTAAAATTAACCAATTTTATATGTTCAATTTGATGGAATACTTGTGAAAATGATCTCAGGTGGGTGATGGTAACAATGATTACTAGATTCGGGAGAGACCAGAAGACATGGATACGGCTTGAACATTGTACCAGATCAACTCATCCTCTCCTGGAACCGAAGTGGCTACCAATGCTTCTGCTGCTTTGTCCTCTGCATCCTTGCTTTGGGAAGTCTAATTCTTCCTTCTCGAAAAGTTTACTTCACCATTCTCAAGCTGTGGGTGTATAATATTTCTTGTTAGTTCAAATTTCTCACCATGTGGGTGTATATAGTATATGTTATTCTCTTTCCCTTTTCTTGCAGCTCTTCAATTTTGCAAACAAATATTGTGTCCCCTATCAAGCTTCTTGCCCTTTCTGCTACTCCTATTCTGGTTTCCAAGTATGTATTCCTGCATAGGAAATATTATTCCTGACATTCTATGAAAATTGAACGTATAGATATTGTGATTTTAGATGTGAACAAAGAAAATACAACACAAATTGATTCGCGGACTAACAAACTGCATGTTTCATATTTATGTTAAATGAAAAAATTAACACTAATGTTTGAACATTGCTAAAATGAGACCAGGTATACATCTTATGCAAGAATCTATGTATTCATGGATGTGTTTAAAAAGCTACCTGAGGCCATAAACCTCACCTCTAGCTTACGAACCAGACCTGGACATATAAATAAAACACTGACGGACGGTTAGGAGATGTGCCTCTTAACTCACTTTGGACATTTTGGCTTTATGGAGCAAGGAACAAGTTTGGGGCAAGGGTGGGCATAGAAATTGCAACCCCCTTTTCTCAAATTGGTAGTATCTTCTTCACTTTCAAGATTGAATTTGGGGCAAGGGTGGGCATAGAAATTGCAACCCCCTTTTCTCAAATTGGTAGTATGTTCTTCACTTTCAAGATTGAATTCGAATGTCCTGTCCTCTTCTGATGAAGATTGGTACCAAACATTTTATTATGAGCACATCCCCTTTCGATGTAGACTATGCTATGATCATGGACATCTATTTAGTGATTGCTCGCAAAATAAGGCATATCCCTAGGAAAAGAACAAAGAGGAAATTAGCAGTGAGGGTTATACCAAGGTGAATCATAGGAGGAAGTAGGGATAAAGGGGGTCTAGTGGGAACCAACCAGAAAAACTCCATACCTCCAACAACTTCGACATCCTGAATCAACTACCAAACAATGCAAAGGATATGCAGGAGACTAGGACTCACGAGGATCAAGAGGAACTATCCAAGGGTTGTGAGGAAGTACAATGAAATAAAGGAGCATGAGGGGTCATGGTCGATAATGAAAAGGGAGATGTGGTGATGGTAGAGGAAGAGGGGGAGGATGTTGAACTATGGGACCTAAACCTAGATGAAATCAAGAAGGCTTGTTCAAACAAGGGGGGAGGGCATGTCTCATTCCAACAATTTCAGCTACTCCAGGAGTCCATCCTCAAGTCGATTAGGAATAAATCATTGGGAGCAATTGGAGATAACATCAATGATAATAAAAGAAAATTCAAAGAGGGTTCAGAAAAGAGGGGAAGGAGAAGCAACATATAAAGAATAGTAGAGATAGGTCCCAAGTTAGTGGAATTTGGCCAGTACCCAACAATCAAGGTTGCTCTCTCTAACCTCCAAAAGTTATCTCAATGAATATTTTATCATGGAACTTCAGGGGAGTGAATAACGCTTAGGATATTAGGATGCTAATAAACGAGATTAAAGCGGAGAAACCCGGTGGTTGTTTTTCTTTAGGAAACCAAATGTTTAGATGAATTGATGAAGGTCATAGAAAGAAAAGTTTGGAAAGGAAGTGTTGTTATGGAATTGGATTCCATGGAGGTTATAGGAGGCCTAGCAATCCTGTGGATCACAAAATTGATTAGGTTGTTCATTTTTGTGGCATCACAGAGATTCATTTCTCCAGAAACCCAGATTGTTGGGTGGTATGTAAAGGGTGTTATCACCAATGTGTATGGAACCCAAACCCACTCTTAACAGTCATGATTATTGTCGTCGTTGCCATGTCAGAAAGAGTGGGTTAAAGAGAAGCATTGGATCATTGGTAGTGATTTCAATATGATCACATCCTTGAATGAGAAAAAGGGGGGAGAAGAGTCCTAGAGTCTTCGAGTTAGGACTTCTAGGGTTTGATCAAGGATTTGAAACTGGTGCATATGGAAACAAGGAAGCCCCAGTTCATATGGAATAATAGGCAAGGGGGGGGAGACACATTGCCTTATGTTTGGACCACTTTCTGGTTTTAGGTTCCATACTTACGAATGGTGGGGGAACCTAGGCTTTAGTCCTAGTTGTTGTAGGGTTGGATCAATCAGCTTCTCTTGGGTATCAGAAGTGGATTTTTGAAGACACCCCTTCCATTTTAAACAATTATGGATCATTCACTTGCACTTTAAGAGTAGAATCAAGAAATGGTGGGAGGAGGAAAATGTTCGATTCAAGTCTTACATGTTTCAATTCCAACAAAAACTCAAAGCTATTAAAGCTAGGTTGAGGATTTGGAATAAAGAAGTTTTTGGAGATATTTTCCAAAACAAGCATCACCTAGAGAAAAACCTGGTGGAGATATACGTAAAAGGAATGGAGGAAGGGTATGAGGATAGCCTATGCTCATAGGAAAAAAAATTCATGGACCAGATAATAGAAAGAGATGTTCAAGAGGAGATTCTATGGAAACATGAGTCAAGGAACAAATGGATGAAGGAAGGGGAGAGGAACACATACTACATTCATCGGTCAATAATCCAACACAGGAAACAAAACTAAATATCCTCACTAAGGATAAATGTGGGGAGATATTGGAAAACATAAAATACATTGAGAAGGAAATCCAGAAACAACATTTCTATGGGGATTAGGTAAGACAACCAACAACCAAGTTGAAATTTTATTTTATGTCAAGGGGTAACGATAATGTAATAAATAGGTTTCAATAAAAACAGTGGTAGGGGACTCCATAATAATACTTCATCATATGGTCCACAAAACTCTTCCCTAAGGAGAGTAACTAAGAGGCAAAAGCAATTGTATCGTAATATCCCGATTTTTACCCTATTGCATTGAAATTGTAAATGATGTAAATATCATTATTAAATCATGGTGAGGAGCCCAAGGCCAAGGCCCCACCATCAATTTAGAGTTTCATGTATCGGAAATTAAAATCGATACCTATGGTTCTCGTGCTAGCCAGGCACCACAATATAAATTAAGACATCATGTAAATATGCAATTTAATAAAATACCCAGAATTAGCTATGCAATGCAACAAGAGATGGGGGCATGATTTTCATAAGGAATAGGGAGGGAAATTATTCAAACCATTGAGCCAATAGTGTTAATACAAATTTCAATGAGAGAACCCATAAACTCTCAACTACCATTTTGACTTATGCACCCAATCATTTAATTCTTCCAAGAGTTGGTTGAGGCAGTTAATGCATTGGGAATGGAGAGGTGTGGCAGTCGATTTCGTGTATGGGAAAGCTGCGTTTTCTGAAAATCGTATTTTTCCTTGTGGGTCAAGAAAACACCCAAAAATGTGTGCCCAATCCATTCCTCACCCACGATTTTCACTTCTGCACGCAGCTGGAGCTAGTTGGGGCATTTTCTTCACGTTTTTTTTACTTTCCCTTCATTTTTCCATGCTTGGAAATATGTTTTTGTGTTGCACAGTCGATGGGAAGAAGAGAGTCATGATTTGGGGGTTTATAGTGGTCGTTTATGCCCCTATAAGACCCATAAACGTTTTCTGAAATCAAATTTGTTCTCCCAGGGTTGTTTCCCCATCTACCATTTTGTCTTTTGTTGCCCACAACTTCTGAAACTAATGGAAACCCCATCTTGGGAATCCCACAGCCAAAACATTTTTCTTCATACCCAGCACTTGTGTTTTGTTGTTATGTGAATCCTTGTTTTGGTCTGAACTATAAGTAATAATTAGGAGTGGAAGAGTACCAGAATTGGATTGATAAACTTGGTGAAAAGGGGAACCTCACAAAAGATCAAAATGGGTTGGCTACTCTTCTATGCACGCCTTGGAGAACACTAGAATGGAAGGTATGGCCTAAGGGACTATGTAACAGTGAAGGGAATACTTCCTTGTGTTGGGTGTGTAGGTATTGTGGAGACCAAGCTAGATAGATCTTGTAGAGGTATACATAGCTCTGTGGTTGAGCTCACTAGCTTACCAATTCTTCCTTTCCACTACCTTAGCAGCCTGATAAACCCAATTGTGGATTAGCTTGGCTAAATCTTGGTGTGTATTGGGCTATGTGTGAGTCTGTTGTTCCCTTTTCCTTGTAGAAATCATGCCCATCTCAAGGGTAGCAGTTGTGTTGAGATATTGATGAGCACAATTGGCCTATAGTTGGGTGGAATGTTGCAGTGACATAGCTAGTTGCTCGGGGCAGCTCATTTTCAAGGTAAGTACTCTCTTGTATTAATTCTGTAATGTATTTGTTTTAAGAATTATTATGAATGTATTGAATGCTTGCTATAGGCTCTAGTAGAGATTTACTTCCTATGTATTTTCCTACATTATACATTTGCATATGTATTTTACTTCAAATGCATTTTTCTTCTGTTCATGGGGCTAGATTCTCGGTTATAGCGTCGTCGCATCCTCTCCATCGCACTAGGTTGAGGAGAGGGGACGTGACATGTATGCATGAATTGTTTATCAAACAGACAAAAGCAATGCCATACCAAACATATCAAATTGAAGTAATGATGACCAATTATGATAACCATAAAAATTTGTTTCGATCCAAGTTTAAAGTTATCAATAAATTTTTAATGATATTGAAGATCCGATAGGGTTGTGTTGTGAATGGTAAACAATATGGATTGTAAAGCCACCCACAATAATTCCAATCTAGGGGTTCCCTAACTATTGGTAAAACAACCCCTAACACCTCTCTCTCTCTCTCTCTCTCTCTCTCTCTCTCTCTCTCTCTCTCTCTCTCTCTCTCACACACACACACACACACACCTACTCCTCCTCATACTAGTAACTTCCCTCGCCCTCTATATTTCTACCCTCCTCTCCCTAACCCTTACTAAACCCCTTACTCCTCCCATGCCTCTAACACCCCATCCTCTCTCTCTCTCTCTATCTCTATATCATTTCGATCATAACCATTACCAAACCATTCTCTCACTCTTTTTATACCCTACCCCTCCACCTACACCTAACACCCACCCCTCTATTACTCCCCTAACCACCAAAGACCACTCACATCTCACAAACACATTTTACTACCCATAATAATGTACTATCTACCTAACCCCACTCATACTCTCCCTACCCATAAAAACCCCCTAATCCC
>LPNX010843510.1:3271-22459 GCA_001517045.1 Pseudotsuga menziesii | reverse complement strand
CTTCTCCCTAACTCATATTAACACACCACCGCCCCATTCATTCTCTCTCTCTCTCTCTCTCTCACACACACACACACATACATATGTCTCCCCCTAATACTAACACCCCCTTCCTATCTCTCTCTCTATATATATCACACACACACACACATCCCTATGTCTTCCCCTACCACTAACACCCTTATGTGTCCCCCCACACCCTTAATTCTTTTTGTCTACCTCTAAACCTTTAACACCCCCATATTGTTCTATCTCTAATCCCTTATCCCCCCCAATATTTTAATGTTATTATCACCAAACCAAACAATATAGTTGTAATGTTAAATATCGCATGCGCATTTTATTGAACAAAAATGTGTGTGCATTTTGGTGAACAAAAACACATACGCGTTATTGTTACATAGGCTCCTAACCCCCCAAACTGCCTATTACTTCCCCTCTAGAACACCTAAATACACCCACATTAATCTAGCCCCATTGGTTGACTATAGGAGTGAACATGGGGATATACAAAGTTACCCATATCCATTGCATACAAACACTAATGACAGAAGCAAAAAATACCTATATTTGTTCATAATGGAAAATTACCTTTCGACACCCACATACTTTGAATGTAAACTTATAAATAGAACCCCTATCATACCAGGTCGACACATAGAAGACTGGGAAGGAGGGATGAATATCTCGGTAACTACACATTGAAGGATGACATCGTATGGAAAGCACAATGTGGAGTATGTTACCCCTCAAAATGCATTTTCATTTTGAGAATTTGGAGGCTCTCTTTCCAGCAGCTTGAAGATCTAATCGATGTGTTTTCTTAGTTGGTTGGATGGTGGATATCCTAAAGAGATCATTGGTTCTTCATTTTCCACAAATGAGGGTATGCACACATGGAGGTCACAAGAACACAGGAGCCAATATGCCAGTACTATTCAAGAGATGAAAGAAAAATAGAGAAAAGGAGTATAGGGTTTCAACAACAAAAAGGACAAGTGGTAGAAGCATTTTATGAGAATTTGGGATTCTTTCCCAAACTTTTGAAGAAACACTATTGGTTGTTGATAGCAACTTGGTATGGGAATGAATATATGGTCCTGGGTGAGAAGAATGAAGTGTCGAGTTCTCCCCTAAATATGGATTCCAAATTATATTTTTATGATGTAGCAAAGAAAAGATGTCATAAATTCTGAGTGTATGGGAACTTGGAGAAAGTGAGAACTAGCACTTTAACTCGACACAACCTTTTTGTTATCATTTTGGTTTAAGTCAATAAAAATATAGAAGTTACATTTTTATTGGAATGTGAAATTATGTTGTTAAGGCATTGGTTGACTACAACAATGCAGTTTCCCACCAATGTTATCATTCTTCAGAGTTTCATGATCGAGTCTGGGAAATGGAGGGGAAGAACCCCAAATTTATGGACTATATGCAGCTTCCTTCAAATAAAGGAAGATAATTTATGTCAATTGGGACCAAACTCATAGTGATATGATTATAAATTCATCTTTTCCACTTCATCACAACTACTTTTCTTCTGAGGTTTTCCCTTTCCACGTTCTATTAGACCTTCTAGGGCAACTGCTAGTTTACTTTCCTTCCCAACAACAGACAAAACATATACGGTCTTGTTCTTTATTTTCCAAAAGAAGTATTCTTCACATGTTGGATTTATTCCTCAACCGACAACACCATGGCTACACCAACTCTATCTTAGTTCCCCTTTTCATTTTTTCTTACCGTCCAACAACAACCTAACGGCTTATTATTGCACCTCCTTGGGGCAATTTCTAGTTTTAATTTTTGCAAATTCATTAGAGGAAATTTCAATTTAAAATGGGCCTTCCAAAAATAATACAAATTCCATGTCATCGTGTATTAGCCAATCAAAATGCTTTAAAATTAAAAAAGGGAGCACATCTTAAACAATTTTTTAAAATAAATTTGGGGATAGGTATAAAAAAAACTACTTTTTTTGTTTGTATTTTCGACATATCTACCTATTCCGCATCCAACGAGATNTGAGTAAAAACACAAGGAGATATGTCGAAAATACAAACAAAAAAGTAGTTTTTTTCTTTTCTTCCTCCAAAATTAATAAATATTATTTTATTATTTTAACTAGTATTTTATTAATTTTCCTTAGGAGGCCCATTTTGAGTTGAAATTTCCCCTAATGTGTAACATTGGACTTTGGATCGTTTTTAATGTATGCTCGGGGATCTATTCTAGGGGAGGTGGTGGAGGGGTGATGTGGACTGTGTTATTCGGGATATAAATGTGTCAGTACTCGAAGGTGGATCTTGCAGCTATGTCCAAGGGCTATATTGATGGAGTAGTTGGTGGAGTAAATGCAAGGTTTGGATCCTTTGGCAGCTTCATTTGGTGGTTCATTTGGCGGGTTTATTTGTTTTTTTGTTTTTTTCGATCATTAGTTCATTTGTGAGTTGGTCTGTTTGTTCCTGTTCAGCTTGGTTTGTTGGCTCATTCGCTCATTAATGGGTTGTCCTACTTGTGCATGTTCTGGCTGGTTTGTTGGCTCATTTTCTCATTAGTGGGTTTCCCTACTTGTGCCTATCGAGGTTGACCAATAACATGAAAGGGGTAGCTCTATAACCTGCGACATTGGTTTTCTACAAGTTCATTTGTTCCTTGTGTGTTGTTTGTTCATTTGTGCATTTATTTGTGGGTTGGGCTCACTTATACCCATTCAAGGTGGTATTTAACGAGAGTATTTGATAGTCGAGTCGGCACCTGCGGTCAAGGGTTGAATTGTTGGAGTGGTAGGTGCTGTGAATGCAGGGTCTAGACCCTTTGATGGGTTCAATTGGTGGTTCACTCAACAGGGTCATTTGTTTGTTTTTGGGTTGTTTGTTCACTTGTTCATTCATTTGTGGGTTTCCCTACTTGTTCCTATCGATGTTGGTTTGTTGGATGATCCATTAATTTGTGGGTTGGCCTGCTTGTGCCTATCAAGGTTGGTCATAAGCAGAAGAGCGGGTAGTTGTATAATTTGCGACGTTGGTTTTTCGCATGTTCATTTATTCGTTTGTTCAACACGTTGGGTTGTTTGTTTGTTTTTCTTCTACAAGGAATGTATGTTTTCCATGGTCACATTTCCTAGTGATATTGTTGGTCATTAATAGATAGGGTTTGTGTTTTTTTTGCCATTTTTTCGGTAAGGTATTTTGTTTTCCAAGCAGCAGAGACATGGGCATTGATTCTCAGTTTCTTTGATAGGTGTAGTGGGCAGGTTGTTGGGTGTGAGTGAGGAAAGATGACAACAGTGCATGGTTACTTAGTGGTTTCCCAAGTTGTAATTGGTGCAATTGTAGTGAGTAAGTGTGCTCGTCTAGCCTAGTTGTTTTTGAGATTGGTGTCTCTTAACATAATTTTGTAATAACAAGATTATTTTTATATGTAATATTTCTCTATATATTATTTGCACAATGTTTTGTGATTGAAAATGGTTTATATGTTAATGAAAGATTACATGGTATGACAAGTGTTTCTAAAGATAAAAAGTGCATGATATTGATTTATCCCCCTCCCTCTCAGTATCACTTGGGTTTCAACAATAATTTTATATATTTGGTTTTCTTCTAGTACATATGGATGGATATTTTGAACACTAATAATAATAATAATAAATATTTACAAATATGTTAGTTTGTGCTTATACCTTTTATAAGAAAAACAAAGTGGACAAAAAAATGGCTTAGAACATGATATTTATATTCTAAGAAATGAAGGAAATATCTTCTTTCTTGGAGATTTTAATGCCAACCAAGCCATTATATTGAGCAATGTCTCCAACCTTGGCCCTCTATGTTGGATGATAACCTAGTTTTAACTCGCAAATACAAGAGAAGTTCTAAAGATTTAGGTGAAAAAATGTTCTGTTTCGAACTATTCAAGCTTTGTAGTTCCCAAGACCTAATAACTTGTAATGGTATAATAAAGTGTTTGAAATTAAAATAGATGACTTGTATTAATGAGCTTAAAAATAGTGTTTTATATTATGCTATTATGATATCCATGTATACAATTGAATAGTTAATTTTGGCATCTTAAATGACCATGAGCTAGACTTGGATAATAGACCCTTAATACTAATCTAAACTATGTCATGCATAATAATCACATGGAAGAAAATTCAAATAATAAAAATCACTTTGTTCTTTACAAAAATAAAGTTGATTTATCTCTAAAGGATTTAAAAATGAATTAAATCCCATGTAAAGTAATAACAATACTTGTATTAACAAGTACTATCTTGAAGTTTCATGTAAAAAGGTAAATATAATAGCCAACTATTGGCATGATAAATAGTGTAAAATTGCCTAAAAATCCATCAAGTAGGCCTTTAACAAGTCCTTAAAAGGTTGTCACATCCCCTCCTGTCTACCAGAGAGGGAACGCAATTATGATGCTATCAACCCAGGAAATCTACGCCCCATGAACATACACATGATAAAAATGCATTGAAATTAAACATACACATATGCATAAAATATTAACATAAAACGGAAACAAAATTCATTCATTCACAGCATTTAACATGTTCATATTAATTCATAAACACATGTACATTTGCAGAGATAAAATAGACAAGAATACTTATCTTGAAAGAAGCTTGTCCCGCAGCCAGCTACGTCGCTGCAACGTTCCACCCAACCATAGGCCAGTGTGCTCATCGATCTCTCAGCAACACTGCCACCCTCGAGCTGGGCATGATTCCCACAATGAATAGGGGAACACTAGCAGACTCACACATAGCCAAGGATTTATCAAAATTCAGCCAACGAGGTGGAATGGTTGAATTGCTAAGCTAGTGAGCTCAACCACAGAGCTATGGACACCTACACAAGATCTAGCTTGGATTTCCCAACACCTACACACCCAAAACAAGGAAGCATCCCCTTCTATGCTACACAATCCCTTAGGCTATGTCTTCCATTCCAGTGCTAGTTAAGGTGTGCAAGAAGAAAATCCAGCTCCTCTTGATCTGTCTATGAGGTTCCTTTCCCCAATAGGTTTATCAATCTAATTCTTCCCCAATTCCACTCCAAACTGGTTCAGAACAAAACCAAGGGTGCACACACAGCAAAATGCAAGATTTGGGTTTGAGGAAAAATGTTTTTCAACCAAAAATGTAAATGGAAAATGGGTAAAATAGCCTCCTGATAGAAATTCAATTTCCATAATCATTCTATAGCGTCACGTGGTAAAAAAACGGCTACCTCAGTCCCTAAATTTGTGGCTTTGTCCCCCATTGGTTGTGCAACACTCAAAACATGAAATTCCCCAACCGTGGAGATGTGGAAACAACACAAAAATGCCCAGGAGTGATCCCAGCCACTGAACATTAACAAAAACACATCCCAACCATGGGAAAAATGAAGAACACTGCAAAAAACGGGAATGGAGAATGTCAGGAGCTCCAAAAACGTGGGGAAGACAACAACGTGAATGCATGAGGGAATGGGCAAAAAAATGGGCATTTACTTGGCTCATAAGTCAAAACACATTTTTCCAAAAATTGGTGCTCTGCCCAATTCAAATTTTGACCTCCATACCTTGCCCATCCCATGTAAAAACTAACTCAACCAATTTCTAGCAGAATTAAGTTATTGGGCACAAGAGACAAAATGGGTAGTTGATAGTTTGATGGGTTCTCCCTTTGACATTTGGCTTTTCCCCATTGGCACAAAGGTTTGAATATTTCCCCCCCTTATCCTTAGGAAATCATGCCCCCATCTCATTATTTGTTGCATTGACATAGCTAGTTGTGGGTATTTTAATTAAATTGCATATTTACATGATGTCCAAAATTATAATGTGTCAGCTAGCACAAAATACCATCGGCATCGATTTAAATCGCTGAAACATAAAATGATAAATAAATGGTGGGGATTTTTCCTTTAGCTCCACACCATGATTAATTACAATATTTACATCATATACATTTAATTCAAACGGGATCAAACCGGGGTGTTACAAAGTTGACCAGATAAATATATATGCCTAATTAGAAGAAGAGGAAAATTATAATATAACTAAAAACCCAAAGGATTTTTTACATCTTTCTAAATTCCAATTCTAAAGGTTTCTTGAGGAAACTTCCAACTCATAAAATTAAAGAAAAAAATGCTTCGTGGAAGGACTAGAATCCTTAACTTAAAAGGTTTTATGAAGGTTCAAATAAAAGGGCTAAATGATAGACTAGTTTTATGAACTATTTTTCAGTTGTGAAACACTTGGTTATGTTTAGGATCATTGTTGGGTGTTTTATTGTCTTAATGAATTCACCAAATATTTAATTTATTGACCATGGTTTGTAAACTTGGAGTTGACACAAAATATATGTTGAGGTAGAAGGGTAACTAAGATATCGGCTCAACTGACCTTAGAAATGTTTAATAATGAAAAGATTGAAAGATCTTTCAAAATTAAAAACCGAGTCAAACTTCAGAAATATAACTACTAAGTTGATTAGACCCAATCGAACCAATAGATTAGAATAGTATCAATCCATACTACTCTATTCTATGAACAATAATTGAAAATATAAAAACAATACTATTCTAAGAAACAAGACTTGATCAAAAGCAAACTACTCTGATGGAAATGGAAACTATTGATCAATTATTCAGACTCTAATCTAGGAATTAGAAAGACTAGCTACCATGTATTAACTATGAACAAGTTCAGAAACCTATCAATGGAATGATTCAGCTTACAGCAAACTATATGAAGACAAGAAACTATATTATCTGAAGCAAGGTTACAACTACTTAATAAACCTAAGAAATTCAACAGTTAAACTATTCATGCATTTAACAAATACTCAAAACTAAGCTAAGCTACCTAATTCCATTCCCCTTGAGGATTTTGGGGATATGTGTCAAATGTGATAGGAACTGGAGAAAATGTATCAAAATGACTTTCAAATGTAACAAGGAAACATAATGGAAGTAAATCTAATTTAACCTCTATAAAGAGATGTAAGCTAAAATGTGACCAATTACAAGTGATTTTAAACATTGTAGTCTATTCTTTATTAATAAGCAAATGATACTTAAAATCTATCTACAGTACTTGAAATGAAATGCTTATTAACAAAAGTACAAACCCTAAGTTATTTAATTTCTAATGACTACTTGGAAGCGAAACATGAAATGTCTATCTAACTCATGCAAATACCTATCAACATCAAATGATAACTATCAATACTTCAAACTAATTTATAAAACATTAACTACAAGACAAGAACTTAAATGATTGAAGTTAATATCAACTTGTAATCAAAACCTACAGTAGAAAAACAAGATGTTCTTATACTACCTCTACTGCAAGTCAAACTATTTTCTAAAACAACTATGAAAGTGTAATGAAGTTGATCTAAAACTTGAGAAGCAAACATATATTAAACTAAGTTATGAAAACCCTTAGATATTGAAAACTAATGCATCTATATTAAACATACATGAACTTATTAAATTTGGATTAAGATTAGTTCCTAGTATATTCTATCTACAGGAATGAAAGAACTTGAAACAATGTAATTAAACCAAATCAGAACACTACGTAAAATAAAAGTGAAGGACTAATTAGAAACTTGAATGCAAACTGGAAATGAAATACTAAACTGATTTAGAAATAAGACAAACTGAGTTTTAACAAAGTCTATGATAACATTGTAAACTATCACTGCATTTACCACTTTAACTGTTAAGCAAAGAACATCTAGTTACTTTGAAATAAAATCCTAGTCATATTGCCTGAAATAGAGTTATATGAAATACTATTTAACAATCTCAATTATACTAATAAGAAATCAAAAAGGGCATACTCAGAGTTATTCTACTTCTGCTTGTCTACTTCAGAACATGAAATACTATGGAGAATCAAAGGTATAGTACTAACAAACTTCTAATCCTATTTAAGGATCTTCAACCTGTCACTAAACCTATCTACCAAATATCAAAAATTGTTCTGGACTAAAAGCTTATAAACAAACTTACGCAATAATGAAATGAAACCACTTTTCTTCTAAAATGACTTGAAACAAATATTAAGCTTAGAATCAGATCCATATTCGATGGGAAACAAGACAACACTACTCTATTAATCATTAACCACTATTCCATTTAGTCGAACTTCTAATGAAAAGCAGAAATATATTCCATTTTAAATTAAGCAAGCTTTTACTATTTCATGAAAGCGAATGAAAATGAATTATAAACTGCTATATTATAAATTTAAGGACAACAATATTTCTGATATGTAAATCGAAATCTATCTATTTCACAGTGACTAAATGGGATGGGATTGAAATGCAAATGGGTCTAACTATGGCTATAAACGACCTGTATATTAGTATGAATTTAACATGAAATACTAAAAACAAATTCAAATCCTAGTTAAATACAGGACAAGAACAAATTCAAACCCTAGCTAGATATAAATAAAATGCAGAAGACAGCATTGACAATCTGAAAGCCTAGTGGATACAACAGATGGTATGACAAAGATATACAATTTAAATCGCATTCACACAAACCATTGAACAGTATCTACAGGAAAACGATTTCTAAAACTTGCACAATGAAATTACTTAGTTGTACGATAAAAATAAATCAGAACATAGACAGTGGATGATCCTACAAAATTCAGTCACCAATCATAAACTGGAAAACACAATAACAGAATCGAGCAAGAGTCTGTATATAAACTGAAAACGGAATTTCAAAGTATACGTAGGTAGCTTTTTCCACAGCCCAATATGTCTTTATATAGTTTTTACAATGGAGAGAGGGTCAACCCTTTCAGTGGTCAACCTCTCTAATAATAGAGTGTCTTAAAGACTGAAAACAACTTCATTGATGAACTGAACTGAACAAGTTGTTTTTTCCCAAATCATGCATGTCAATTTCCTGGATTCACGCAGCAGAACCGGTGGATACTTGGACGAGATATAGAGTGAATCTTGCAGGAAGAAGCTCATGAACCATGTGTGTCAGGTGGGAAACAAAACCCATGTTTCCGTTTGCGACATGAATGCGTCCAGATAGGCAAACAAACGAATCTCCAGGTGTGAATGATGGGTCAAATGACTGTCCAAATGCGAATGAGAGTCTGAATGATCGTCCAACAAGAACCATAGCTTGTAGCAACAAAACTATATGTCCAATCGATTCAACAATGTTAATTTGATGTTAATTTGCTATGAAAAATGATAATTCAATGAAAACTTATAGGAAAATTGTATGAATATCAAGGATGGATACCTGAGTCAATACTGGTATCTGAATGATGAAAGATATGAGCTTGATATACTAGAAATGAAAAAAATAGCACCAATATAGCATGATTATAGATCTGAAATAATGACAAAATTGGGCATCAACACACCCCCAAACCAAGGATATGCCAGGTCCCACTAAGCAAAAAGAAAAGGAAATCAAGAAGAAGGCTGAGTTGCGACAGCAGCTGCCTTCGACTTTGAGGAGGAGGAAGTGGACTTAGGTTTAGACCTCCTGGATTGAGCCTGTAATGTATCATATATTTTCCAAAGAGTGTCATGAGAAGATATAATGGTTTTATTAAGCTCTTCGACACTTTTCACTTGAAGACACAATTCCAAATTCTCTTGACGAAGCTCAGTAATTAAGCCAACATATTTTTTATTTTGATTTGTCAATTGTGCCACTTCTTGTGTTAATTGATCCAATATCTAGTGGCTTGCAGTAAATGGTTATGCAAGGTGTTCCACATTCTTATGAGAGTCCAACCCTCTTGAAAGTGTTTCAAGGTCAGCAGAGGTGGTTGGTTTTTCATGATCCTTGGATATAGGGAGAGTAGGTAGAATTCCATGGATGGAAGCTTCAGGCAAGCCAGCATAGGCATCATATAGTACAGGGGTGGACACTTTAGGAGTAGGTTCGTTTGGTTGAGAGTTGGGATTATCTGGATTGGTTGTCTGAATGATGGGCTGAACACGATTCACCCCTCTACGCTTAATGCATATCTGTGAGAAGAGTGGAGGCTCATTTTTCACGTCCTTATGGACAGGTTCAGAAGAGGAAGAAGAGCGACTAAGCTATTTCGTTCCCAAGAGGGACTTATCAAATTGCACATACTTTGGATATCTCTTTACTCGGGTAGAGGTCTGGCTAGGTTCACCATCACAAGTCTGAGACCGAAGGCATTTTCAAGGAAGCAGAGGCAAAGCCTTTAGCATGGGGCTTCTTGGCCAAATGTGGATTCAAAACTGCAAATTTTCCCAAGTTTTCCCCGTTTCCTTCAGTTGATGGATAATTAAGATCTTGATGAGGCCATGGTGATACAGGCTACCAGAGGGATTGACAGTATTCTTTCTAACTTGTTTTGAGATTTTCTCAATACTTCGCAGGAAATAAAATGGGAAATTGATAGTATGATTAAGGAAAAAATGAGATGACAATCCTTGAAGACTGTAAAGTTACCCTCACATGTGACAAGGTGGATGATAACAGGTAAGGGGTCCAAATACTCTAGTTTAACCCACTCTCGGTGGAATCCTCTGGTGCCTGCAACATGGTGATAGTCTGGTTTGAAGGCAAAATCGAATGTCAAGCGAGGAAGGAAAAGGTGTTTATGCCACCAAGCACCATTTCGATGAAGCTTCGTAGCCACTGCTATGGAATCTTCAGTTACTAGAAATACAAGAGAACCAAACTGAGTCGTCCTGCCATCAAATCCCTTGGAAAATAGCAACAAAATCTCATCATCATGGCTTTGGAAGAGGTGAAGAATCATACCCCAACCTTCCTATAGGAACAGTTCACGACACACACAGGGATCTGAAACAAATCTTGGTATTTTCAGGTTTGTGATGGGTAGGCATGCTGACAGAGGTAAGTGAGACAAGGGATGTGGTCAGAAAAAAAACTAAGAGTGGAGGAGAGCAAGTGCAAATGAAATGAGAATATGAAGACATAATCGGTCCTGAAATAGGGTTCAGATGAATGGCTGAATAACCGAAGGCTAGAATCTGGCACATTTGGATGATCAAATCGTCATTTAAATTAAAATCGTAGATCATAATAAGGAAAGATGTGTCTGATTAAATCACAATAATTATGTCAACTCTTTAACCAGTGTCCAAAGTTATAAACTTTGGGCAGGTTGAAGAGAGAAAACATTAGTCATCATGAAATCATAGAATGAGGCTTATTAAAAATCATGATGATCCTTAGTTGGCTCCAAAAAAAAATGATAACTCCCTGCATACGAATTAATTCAGATTGAAATAAGGAATGAAATTGTATGGCCAGGAGAGAAAAATTTATGCAAAAAAAATCTTGAAGAATATGTCTATATGAAAATATCCAGATTAGCCAACTGCTTGTGAATTTGATATGGACAGAGAATGATAACGTATATAATATTGTAGTTCCTCCACATGTGAAGAGGTGATACCGATTATTTTTTATATGATTATCAATTAGATTTGCCATTCCATAATCAAAAATTGAAAACTGTATACCTTGGATATTTAACAGTGTTGTTACAGGGTTATAGTTTTATTTAGATACTCATTCCACACTTCATTCTTTCAGTTGTTCATTCAATCCTTCCTTTGACAGGCCTTTGATTTTTAAAAGGATGTGCTTTTCTGCCCTCTGATTTTGCAGAATATTTCTGGACTGTGGATAAGATCTTTTTCAAGTATGCATAAATGAAGTTGTTGCTTCTGTGACTACTCCAAAAATGAGAATAATGTAACTACGGCGAAGAAACTGGGTAAAGATATGGATTTTTTAGGCTGTGCTTCAAACTCTATATTGGAAGAATGGTCTGGTAGTTCGACATTCAAGCTGTTGAGTTATCAGACACATGCTTCCTCTTGAAACATTCTAGTTGATAAGCCTCTTCAACTTGTTCTCCTTTTTATTAATATGAACCAAAAAATTTGGTATTCCCATCCATTACTTATGTCTTTCCTGTAGAAACAAAATTACTTCATAAGATCCTTTAGAACAAAGACCTTGATTGATTCATAAGTGAACAAAAAATGAAAACAATTCTTATTCAATTTGATTCATAACAAGAAAACCTTATGTTTTTTTATCATAAAATTTCAAATAAAAAACACAGTGACCCATATATTAATGATGATATTACAATAACTAATTTTAACTTTCCTTACTATTGACATCCATAAAAACTCAGTCAGATCTCCCTAGTGCACAAGAATCACAGTGCCTAGAGCAATCCAACCGAATTTCACATTTAAGGCCCTGTAGATGGTAAACATATGGCCCCACCGGGCAAGATAAAGATATTCAATCACATGAAGATTATACCACTGGCCTTAAGGTAGTCTTGAGGCTATTCTCCCATGGATAAATGATGAAATTTATTTACTTAAGTTCAACCATATATACTTCTTTTCAATCATACCCATAGCAATTACAACATGAAACAGACCCATATACATATTTACACAATTTTTTCAACCAGTTTGTCCTTTTCCAAAAAGATTCCCCTCTGTCATTCAGGCCTGTTTAGTACCCCGTCGAGTTTACCTGGTCATACCATGGGCTGGTACCCGCTTCCAGCGAGCCTGTTCAGTACCCCGACGGGTTAGCCTCTTGAACCCAATTTCCATCAGAGGCTCTTGTCCTAGACTTCCACTCCCTATTGATTTTCGGCACTTTATTTCCTATGAGTGAGTGGATGGGGGAGCAGCTCTGAAAACCTATTATGGATTGGGATGGTACATGGGTTTAAATGACAACTGGTTTCCTCCCTTTTTTTCTCTTTTTTCTCTTTTTTTTTGTTTTTAGTTCATAAAGTCAGATGTGCAAAAGATACTGTTGAATCGATAATACATATGGCTGATTATATTAATATGTGGTGGATGGAGCCAAAAGATAATAGCAAAAGAATCCTATTAGGCCAATATTTCCTCCCTCAAATGATCACAATGGTGTTTCTCAAAGGTAATATCTCAAAGTGCTCTCCTGTGACTATTCAAAAGGATTGCCCCAAGTACTAACTCAACAGCTAGGTTAATATGTACTAAGACCCTCTGAACTTCAAATGAAGAACATGGAAATTAGCTATCAATCTTATGTAAGGAAAAAGAGTCACTAAAAAATATCTAAAAAAATTACAAACACATAGAACCATGAAAGACCAGTGTTAGGATAACATGAATTTCTTTTCACAATTTTGATCTCTGGCTACAATTATCAGATAATCAAAGGAATAGTATTTTAAGATCTTATAAGATACTTTCCTTTTTAGCGAATAAAGCTCAATAGGTCTAATTGTAAGAATATTTCATATGGCAAGAAACATGAGTTAATAGTCAAAATGGTTCTTATTTATTATTTTAAAAAAACATACACACACACACACACACACACATATATATACAAATGAAAGAAACTCAAAATCAAATCAAGAACTAGAAGAGGGATAAGAAACTTCCCCTTCTACCAGCTCCATTGCCTCCTGCTATGAGACATCCTGCAAAATATTTTGTTTAGAGATTGGCTTATGATAGAGTCTTAGCCTATGCCCATTAACAACAAAAGAAATATGTGCGTCATCAATTGTCTTAATTTCTACTGACCCATTATCAAAAGCTGTAACCACCTCATATGGACCCATCCAACACGTAGTTAATTTTCCTTTGAAATTTTTATACCTTGAATCGAATAGTAATATCCAATCCTCGGTTTTGAACCGCTTATGTTTAATAAATTTTTCATGCCATTTATTTCATTGATTTTGTATTAACATTGTTCTTTGGAGTGCATCTTGTCTAATCTCATCTAACTCATTAATCTGTAAAATTCGTTGTTTCTATGCCTCTTCCAAATCCATGCCTAACTATATGGCCATACGAAAAGTATTTACTTCGAATCCGATAGGTAAAAGAACTTGTTTCCCGTATACTAGCTCATATGGTGTATGTCCAGTAGTGTTCCTCAACATTATTTGATAATCCTGCAAGGCCTCTAGGAGTCTATCCGCCCAGTCCTTATGATGTAGTTGAATGGTTTTGGTCAAGATAGCTTCCAATACTTTGTTTGTTGATTCTACCTGACCATTAGCCTGTGGGTGGTATGGTGCAGATTTGCAGTGTCTAATGCCATACTTTGCAGTAAGTTCTTTCATTAATTTGGAGGTGAATTGAGATCCCTGGTCAGTGACAATTTACTTGGGCACACCAAATCGGGTGAATGTTTATTCATATATAAATTCTACAATTGATTTCTATGTGACTTGAAACAAAGCTTTGGCTTCCACCCATTTAGTGATGTAGTCTATGCAAACTAAGATGTACTTCTTTTTGCAGGACATGGGAGAGATTGGCCCTACAAAATCAAGAGCCCATTCCTCAAAAGGCTCAATCATGACCTGAGGCTGTAAGGGCGTCTCATCAGCTGACATAGGCCTACCCATTCTTTGACAACTGTCACATCCCCTAACATACTTAGAAGCATCTTTGAAAATGCTTGGCCAATAATATCCAGAGTGCAATACTTTGTATGTTGTCTGCTTGTCAGAAAAGTGTCCACCACATGGCCCATCATGGCATGTGTGGAGGATTTCTGCCATCTCATCCTCCCGTACACATCATCCGATAATAAGATATGGGACAGTACAAAAAAGGTCATTGTCAACCCAAGATTAGTTAGAACTTTGGACTATAACTCGATGTTTCTCATGTGGGGACAAGTGGTTTGGTAACTTCCCGGGTTTCTAAATAATTAGTGATGTCTGTAAACCAAGGAGTTTGAACAGAAACAACAAACAGATGTTCTTTGGGAAAAGTATCATCAACGAGTCTAGCACCAACATCATGTTGAATACGAGAGAGGAAATCTGCTACCAAGTTCTCTCAACCAGGTCGATCAACGCCGATGATGTTAAACTCTTGCAACAGAAGAAGCCACTGAGTTACCCTGCCATTAGTAATTGGTTTGTTCATTAAGAATCTAATGGCAGAGTGGTATGTGCGTACGAAAACTTCATATCCTGTAATATAATGACGAAATTTGTTAATATCATAGACTACCGCCAAAAACTCTTTTTCAGTAATGGTGTAATTTAATTCGGCAAGAGTCAAATGTCTATAGAATGAGGAAGTGTATGTAAGTGGTGGCAATTTTGGAGAGTTGTATAAGTGGTTAAAGAATAAAATAGACATTGAGCAAAAATATAATGAATACCATGTCCAGGATGAATAGCAAGGCAAGTTGGGAAAGCTTTACATCCCATGGAATAGAAGGATTCATCTTATAGAAGCTCATACCTCTAGAATGGTTGGACATTTTGGCATTGGTAAAACCAAGTGAAATTTAAATAGATATGTCTAATAGTTAATGATGCAAGCACAAGTTCTTAATATCATACTTGACTATGTATTATATATAACACTAGTAACATAACATGGGAAAGTGTTTCCTTGGACTTCATTGAAGGAATGCTAATGAAAAGGAGAGGACAAGATTAGTTATTTTTATTTGTGCACAAATTCAATGGAATGTATGTTCTTTTTCCATGCAAGAAGCCCGTTGAAAGGCATAAATTAATATAATTATTCTTTACAAATGTATGGGTGTGTTTTGGGTTAACTACATCGCTTGTATCTGACCAAGACTCAAAAAATTTAGACATATTTTGGACAACATTGTGGAAAGGAATGAAGACGACATTAAAACACTTTACATATTTCCATCCCTAGACAAGTACGCAAACGAAAGTGATGCGCAAAGATATGGTGCAGTAATTAAGAAGCTACAATCATAATCAACCAAGGACTTGGGATGACAGTTTATATACATCACGCTTCTAATAGGGAAATATATTCTTCTACCCAAAAATCTCCTTTTGAAGCTTGTTTTGATGATTTGTATCCATCCCCTTTTGATGTTTTTTGGGGGAAAAAAGAGGAAAAGGTGCTAGAGATGCACGAAGAGACAAGCAAAGCACAGGTTTAATCAATCAGAGAGTTAGGAAAATCCATCAACAACTGCATCAGCAAGTGGAAGGAAGATGTAGAAAATATAATCTTTGTCATGACTAGGATCAAAAAGAGTTCTAAGTTGGAGACTCTACCTATTTGTATCTAAGCAAGGAAAAATTGTATTTATCAACCAATACGATGAGGCCGCTTAGGTACGGACATTTTGATATTGTTGAAAAACTCAACAACGATGCCTTTCCACTAATATTACCACCATATAATGAGGAGTAGTGAATGTGGAAAAAATGTGTCTCTTTGAACCATTTATGTTGGACGAGGGGGTAGGACAAGTACTTTGATCAATACAAGATTTCACATCGATTTATCTTGAGGAGTTGGAGGAGGATTCAATCTTGCAAGTTGGAAGGCTCAAAATACACACAAGGGGAAACAAAAACTCTAGCAACTTCGACTCAAAGGATGGTAATAGAATAAGACAAAATGGTACGAGTGGGACAAAGTTAAATATTTGTTCTCTCGCCTTCTTTGTTAGTAGCCTTTGGGGTCCAAAATCCTCCCAATTGAGAAAGTATCATCTAAAATGATCATGTATGAAACGGAATGACAAGGCATGAGTGAGAGTGATTTATTGAATTCAATGACCACCTTCATTCCAGAAGGAGCATATCCTTGTAAGTATTTCAAAAAATATTGAGGGAGAGAGCTCACCTTAAAACTAGAGTGCAGTCTTTTACTTGAAGGCTCCCTGTATGGGTAGGCACAAATGCAAGATCGCACAAGTTTCACTTAAAGATCAATCACTATGATACAATGGAAGGAGATCACATCTATGTAAATGAAGGAGGAGTGTAGGGTATGCCACAAAGAAAACTCCCACTACTATACATGAAGGCAATCATGTCACTGCAATTGAGTGAACTCGCACCATTTGGAATGAGGGTTACACCATTATAAGCGAGGGGGTCACACTTGTTTGAGACAAGACCATGTACACCATCAAAAATGAGGGTTTCACACCCATTCAAGCAAAGAATACTCGCACCATAGACATGAAAGCAAGTTGCAACAATTGGAACAAGTGATTGTGCCATGCCCAACAAAGGGTTGCCCCATTCCCAACAAGTATGGTTGCACCACTTTGAATGAAAGGACTCACATCAAAGGAAGAAATGTAACAAGGTAACTCACCCACTTTAGATTGGCAACTTGCAATAATTGAAGCAATGGATAATCACACTTATAAAGGTGAAGAGTAATGGCATTGTTAGAAGCAAAGGACCCATTACCGACCCATTGCCACTTCAACAAAGGGAATGTGCCTATTGATGCAAATGATAGATTGTTGGGAGGAATGCAATAGAATATCCCAAATCTCTTTACTCCATGAATTATAGTTTGACCAAGAAAACCATTATTCACCCTTGTTGATGCGATTGGGTGATAAAGTTTCTCTTAAACAATGTGATTTGATGAGAAGACAAATAGTGCTTTGTATGGGTGATTGAAACTCTTGAAATACAAATAGTGAAATAAATGGGTATTCAAAGAGTCTCGAATTTTATTCAAATAATCATAATTTTGCCTATTAATTACTCTTCACTAGCTAGAAAAAAAAAAGATCATCAATTCCATTAATTCATAATGGAAGGATTAACTATATGTTAAGAGCTTGACGATATCTGTGTCATAGTGATATCTAGGTCAAACTGATGTGTAGAGCACTTCTCTTCTTTCAATGCAATAACTAAGCCGAAGTATTTTTTCAAGGAGGTGGCGGCTCTCGAGGATTCGTCATCTGTCGCGAGCCTCTCAGCAGCCGCCACTTGTCATAGTCTAAAATTTTATTTATTTATTGAAAAGGAAGGCGATAGAGAATTTGACACTTTTGAAAACATTTGGAACGGGCATTTGTTATTATCGGTTTTTATTGTATTTTATATAATTGTTTTTTTATATTTTTTATTGTATTTTATATAATTTTTTTTATGTTTTTATTGTATTTTATATAATTGTTTTTTTATATTTTATAAAGTGCTTTTTACATGGTTAGAGTTAAGAAAATAAAGTCTTTTTTTAAGTTTTAATTAAAAAAAAATGTGCTTCGTTAAATGAGATTCATTTAAGTATGGCTTTGAATATATGACCCTCACTAAATCATAAATTTTCTAACAATAAAATAAATTTGAATGAAGTTAAATTTAAGAAATTTAGTTATAGTATATTATTTAGTATTAACTAAATTTAAGAAATTTAGTTATAGTATATTATTTAGTATTATTTGGCATTTACATCGATAAGCTAAAAGGTTGTTTAAAGGAAGTAAGTTGTGCTCGCACGAACTTAGCTGGAATAGGCATCATCCTTCTTCTCTATGGTGACAATATTGTTCCTCTCGCAAGGTGTCCATTTGATCTCGATAAGCAACTGAGGCTTCTTAAGGATTTATGCTCTACCATGGACGTGGGTGATTCCATGAAGATGGGTAACACTTTTTGGCCAAATTTGGCGATGAAAACCTCATTTTTTACTCATGTGCTAGATAGAAGCCCTCAAAACGCATATATGCCATGTGAATTTTGACTTGCAGTAAAAAACCAAATTGTAGAATATTATGTTGGCTTCATAGTGATATTTTTTTAAAAATATTCCAATGTCATTTAATGTGTGAATTTTTTCATTTAATGAACTGTGTGACCTTAAAAATTTGAAGAAGCTAATAAGTGGCTTGTGTCCACGTAGAGTAATTCAATCTTGCATTAATAATTTTTTAAAAATATATATATGAGCATGATCTACATAAAATGCAGTGTGATGTGCATTTTTTTTGTTAATTTTTTTCGCATTATACAATTATTTATTATTTTTCGAAAGTGACCACATTCGATTTCAGCATCGTTTTAAACACATATTTGTCCACGTAAAGCAATTTTTTCTATTTTTTCAAAAATTGAAAAACCAAAGATACGCTTTTGAAGAGGACACGTCGATATGTGATGTGTGCATTTTTAAGAATTTTTTGGCTGTGTATTTTTAACTCTGCGGATTTTTCTTTGAGCTGCTTCGAAGTTGCAGTGTGGTTTTCTAAGTATAAGTTTTAGAAGTAATTAAAAAATAAATTTCATATGAATGCCAAAATGCGTGTATGATACCTCAATGGATAGAAGATTAGTTGGTAAATTTATCGCTAT